>JMFS01052694.1:0-26698 GCA_000699545.1 Podiceps cristatus | reverse complement strand
GAAGGACTTGGGGACGTTGGTTGATGAGAAGTTCAACAGAACCCAACACCTGGAATACTGTGTCCAGCTCTGGAGCCCTCAGCACAAGAAGGACATGGAGCTGTTGGAGCGGGTCCAGAGGAGGCTACAAGAATGATCCGAGGGCTGGAGCCCCTCTGCTGTGGGGACAGGCTGAGAGAGTTGGGGCTGTTCAGCCTGGAGAAGAGAAGGCTGTGGGGAGACCTGGTTGCGGCCTTCCAGTATAAAAAGGGGGCCTATAGGAAAGAAGGGGAGAATCTTTTCAGTAGGGACAATGGTGATAGGACAAGGGGTAATGGTTTCAAGCTGAAACAGGGTAGGTTTAGATTAGATGTAAGGAAGAAATTCTTCACAATGAGGGTGATGAAGCACTGGAACAGGTTGCCCAGAGAGGTGGTGGATGCCCCATCCCTGGAAACATTCAGGGCCAGGTTGGACGGGGCTCTGAGCAACCTGATCTGGGTAATGGTGTCCCTGCTCACTGCAGGGGGGTTGGACTAGATGGGCTCTGGGGGTCCCTTCCAACCCAAAACATTCTATGATTCTATGAATATGTGCTTGCAGCCGAGAGCCAACCATATCCTGGGTTGTGTCAAAAGAAGCGTGACCAGCAGGTGAGGGAGGCGATTCTTCCCCTCTGCTCTCGTAAGACCCCCACCTGGAGTACTGTGTCCAGCTCTGGGGGGCCCCAACACAAGGACAGTGTGTACTCATAGGACAATGGGTAATGGGTTCAAACTGAAAGAGGGTAGATTTAGATTAGATATAAGAAATTCTTCCCTATGAGGGTGATGAGGCACTGGAACAGGTTGCCCAGAGAAGCTGTGGATGCCCCATCCCTGGAAGTGTTCAAGGCCAGGTTGGATGGGGCTCTGAGCAACCTGGTCTAACAAGAGGTGTCCCTGCCCATGGCAGGGGGGTTGCAACTAGGTGATCTTTAAGATCCCTTCCAACCCAAACCATTCTATGATTCTAACCTCTAAGGTTTGAGAGCCTTAGGATGAAGAGCCCAATATTACTACCCCAGATAGCCGAACAGGAACAAGACACCTAGTCTGTCTCTGAATACAGCACCTGATCTGTATAGTGTTATTTTTCATCGGCATTACGCTAGTTGGACAAAGAAGCCTTATGAAATAATTTGAGACTGGAGCTCTGGTGCAGCAGCTTCCTGTTTCTATCAGCACAAACTAGGTAGGATAGAAATGATTCTCTGGGTGTTCTATAGGCAGTGTGTGGCTATCCTGATCAAGCCAAACATCTTTTTGCTTCTGAATGAGCAGAACTGTTCTGACAGAATCTGATAATGAGAACATTGACTGCAGGAATCTGTCCTTAGTACAGCTGGTTTCATATAAACCCAGTACGTGACAGGAAAAAGCATAAAAGTAGAAAGACAGGACAAAATACAATTCTGAGAGAAATGCTGGCTGAAGTTACTGAGACAGACCTAGGGCTCAAAAAGGGCTAAGTGGGCTTTGTTCAGGTCCTAGCTTCTCCCATTCTCATGTTAAAAATATTCACTGTTTAGATTTTACTGAAATAAAATGTTGAAAACACTGAATATTGAAAGTCTTAAAAAATATGCTGATTTTGAGTCCTGTGAAAGAGAAGTTAACGTCTCCTATTCTTCACCCCCCAGTCACCGAGTTCCCATGTTCCCCCAGCTTGCTCTCACTAGTAAAACACATCCTCTTCTGCATCCCAGATGACGTGATGTGTCAGCCACTGGCCCTGCCTCCATCACAGCTCAGAGATACGTACCATCTCCTGCCCCTCTCAGCTGGGCAGCTGAGCCCTTCCCACTCCGCTTCAGGGAAAAACACTGAGTTAGTTCAGATCACCCACAGGAACGGTTTTGCTACAGAAAGGGAGGTCCCTCCTCTCCCTCTCCAGGCACTCTGTCCCAGCTCTCCAACAGCGGGGAGACTGTGCTACACGTTGTCTGTTTAGGTTGCACAGCCCTGGAGGAAGGACTGACTTTGTGCCACCATATGCCAGTGACCACAAGCTGCTGTACAAGACCCAGAGGGCATCTGCCTCACCTGGGGCTCTGGGAAAGCCAGGAAGGCAAGGAGAAGGTGGAGCCCCAGGGACGCCCAGGGCTATTTCAAAACACGCAACACAGTGAAGCAAGCTGCTAAGGATTTGGTTTATCCAGATATCATCTTTGAAACTCTGAGACAGAAATGGAGGTTGCTCCTCGGCTCCTCAAAAGGCTCCAGCCATGTAAGACCGCACTTGCTGTGGCCTGTGCTCACTTTCAGGCAGCATCAAGTCACTTACAGCACAGCAGTATTTCAAGCGGAACTGGGGGTTGGATGCAGGACAAAGGGTCTCTCAAGGTCAGATCAAGCCAAAGCTTGACAGTTGCAAACCAGTGCGAGGAATGAATCTACTTCTCTCTCTCACTTTAATTTTGAAGTCTAAGGATGATAAACATTTAAACAAAGATGCTCTCCTTAAGCTCAATTAATGCATGCAGATTTTGGGGTGAGAGATGCCAACTTTACCAATCGATTACACAAGCTTGTCCACAGAAAAATTAAATATGAAGCAGAAGAAAATCTCAGAAATCTGGCATGTTTTTAAGTTCATGTCCTTCCTTTGTTACAGATTGTACAGAAAATATTCCCTAAAATGTTTTTACCCATCTGTTGAAAGCACATACGTATTTTCACTTAAATACTGCATTTAATAAGATGTAACCCTGTAATAGCCTTGCTAATTTTCACAACCACTAGAAGTCAATCACAAAATGCAAAGAAATCTTAACACCAAGAACAGAATCAGAGTCCTCAAGGCTCATGTGCTACCTGTGTTGCACACAGGCTTTCGCATACAGCACTAGCTCATTACCTTTTATTTCGACAATCTGAACTTCAGGCTATTTTAGAAAAAAAATTGGCAGCATTTCCATTGCCCAACGAAGACTCTGGAGTACACTTTTCCAAAGTCAAAGCGTTCCTGATTTTTCCAGAAGTGACAGCAATTTATTCTAAGCTAAGTTCAAGCACCACTTGTCAAACTGAGTACTCAGCCTGGTGTAGGCAGAACGACACCAGATTTTGGCTTATGGAGTTGGATACTATTTGCCCATCACAATCACAGCTGGGCAAATCAACCATTTAATCCTTCCCTGCTTTTTGGTGATATTTGTACAGATTGCTGAGTCTTTAAGGAGGAAGCTGCCTCTGAGTACATGCCCTTGAAATCTGAAGTACGAGCAGTCATTCCTGTAATAGCTGTAAAAAAAAATCTGGGGGATTTTTTTTGTTGTTTATTTTTTTTTTGTGGTTTTCCTCATTTAGATTGTGATCTGCTGCTTAGCTCATTGTAGTAGACCTGTCAAAGTATATAGCAACAAAATGGGATTTTAAATTAATAGTTTATACAGAATATTAATCTGTTCTGTTGTTGTGGTTTAACCCCAGTCAGTAGCCAAGCACCACACAGCTGCTAGCTCACACCCTCCCCCCAGTGGGATGCAGGAAAGAATCAGAAAAAAAGTAAAACTCATGGGCTGAGATAAAGACAGTTTAAAAGGACAGCAAAGGAAGATGTATATAAAAATAATAATAGAATATAAAAGAAGTGATGAACAATGCAATTGCTCCCCACTCGCTGACTGAGGCCCAGCCCATCCCTGAGCAGCGATCCCTCCCGGGCAAGCTTCCCCCCAGTTTACATACTGAGCATGACGTCACACAGTATGGAATATCCCTCTGGCCAGCCTGGGTCAGCTGTCCTGGCCGTGCCCCCTCCCAGCTCCTTGTGCACCCCCTCGCTGGCAGAGCAGGGGCGGCTGAAAGGTCCTTGGCTTACTATAAGCGCTACTTAGCAATGACTAGAAACATCAGTGTGTCATCAACATTATTCTCATCCTAAATCCAAACCACAGCACTGCACCAGCTACCAGGAAGACTAACTCTATCCCAGCTGAAACAAGGATACCTAACTCTTCAGGCATCAGGATGAAGAAGACTGTCATATACTCTGTTGTTAGTTAATGTAATCACTATTTGCGCCTAATGGTACATTTCTTGCTTTAAAGCACAGGTAGACTTATTTGGTATGAAAGAATAAGGAACCAAATTTATTTTATATCCTGCCACTTTAAACTTTGTTAATGTAACAACTGTTGGAAGAGAGACTAGAAGGTCTGAAGTTTACAGATGAAATCTAGAAAGCAAACGCTACTTTCTGCTACTATGAAAGCAGAAGATTCCAGTGTAGCCAACCATAACTGAACTAGGCAACTGGGAAGCAAGGATAGTAAAAAATGGGGGGAAAAAAGTTTCCTTGATTTCTATGCTGTACTTGCTTCAGTTTATAAAGCCAAGTATTAGAGTGGAATATTCCTACAAAACGGAGCCCAAAGAAGTGGGGTTGTTGGAAAAAGCTTTCAGAAATAAAGAGCCTTGAGCAGAAATTTTTAGAAAACCAGAAGGAGCCTTCAAATGACACTTTTAGAGGCTGACCTGCTTGCAAGTTATGACAGGAGAGGGAAGGCAGTGGAGAATACAATGTTTTGACCTGATGGAAAACAGAAAGGGCACAGTGAAAAGGAAGACTGAAATTCAGAGAGAGGGAATTGGCACATGGTGACAGATGTAGTAAGAAAGATCCAATATAAGCAGTTCATGTGAAATAGTACAAAGAAAAAGGGACAGATGCACGAGATCCATACAATTTCATTGCTGCAATCAGGCTGAACTGCATACTTAAGAGATATGACAACAGTGAAAAATACAATTTCACCTTTTATTCCCACAGTTTTATTTTCCCTAAGCCTAACCAGCGAAGCAGATAAGGTCAGGTTAATCACTCATGTAATCCCAAGTCCGTTGGCACACTTGCTCCTGCTAATATTAAATGAAGACTAGATTCAAATGTAGGCTGTGTCCCTGAGAGGTCAGGCTAGTTTCCCCACTCTCTCAAGGATAATCAGTAAAAAAGGATTTTGCAGGGTAATTTTGCCCTCTGATTAACACAACCCTTAGAAATACACCTTAAGGAACTTACTAAAGCATCATGCAAAGGCAGCGGTGATACAATGCAGTTCATAACACCACTGGCTCCGTAAGATCCAAGAAAGAAAAAATACAGTGTGACTGACAGCTGCTACAAAAGAAAAGCTACAGGGTGAATCTTACCTGGGGAGAAGTGAGAGTCAAATGTGCAGCCCTATGCTTTTATTAAGGCCCTTGTTGCTATTCCTAGTACTCATTTACAGAAGAAAAAACAAAACAAAACCACAGAAAAAACAGTGGCAGAAGACTGGCATAGCCTTACAGTTACCATCAGATGGGACACAGGTGGAGGAGGGAAAAAGAGGATTTATATTTAAAACCCCAAATTCCTAGTTTCTAATACTGACAGTAGAGAAATCTCAAGCTGCCTAGACATCACAGCACCTAAACACAAATTTGAAAGCTTCATGCACTTAGTCTTCTCTCTATTTCTTTCTCTGTTCTAATGCTGCTCAGTAAGTTTTTATGGGAGGAAAATCTAAAGGCAGAAAAGGGTACATGAGACCTGGCAATTCCCAAATAAATGGTATCAAGGTAACAAGCTCAAATTATGCCAATGGAAAGAAAAGATAGCAAGTGTAAAAAGGGATCGACCTGACCAACAAAGAGCTCTTCAACAATCTTGGAAGAGAAAAGCATATAAATAATGAAAATGAGGACAGATTATTGAAGAATTATTAAACAGCAGCAACAAGAGAACCCAGGGACCATATCACAGCCAAAAGAGGAAAACAAAATAAGCAGCAGTTGACAAAAGTAAGAGATTGCAATCTAAGTGCACCTGCATTAAAACAAAACACAACCCCCCGCCCCCAAAACAACAAAATAAGCAGCAGTTGACAAAAGTAAGAAGAGACTGCAATCTAAGTGCACCTGCATCAAAACAAAACACAACCCCCCGCCCCCAAAAACACCAAAAACACAAGGGAAGTGTTAGTTATGCAAGACAGAAGAAAAACAACCAACAGATGATATTAGAAATGAACTGTTCAATAGCTGTTTTTGCTTCAGTATTCCCTAGTGACGGCACCTACAAGCAACTGTATTCACACCACTGACAAAGAAAGATCTCTGCCTAGTAAAAAACCAGAATGGGTTAGAATGTCAGTTTCCTAAAGTTCGATGTCCACAGGTTCTCTGGGCCGCAAAGTCTGTTAATAATTGATACGTTAATCTTGTATTAATACAAGTTAAAAAAGTAGCCTCAAAACCATCTGTAGTCGTAGTTATATTTGAGAATTGGCAAGCTGAAATGCCTATTTTTAAGCAGAAAGACAGGTAAGAAGAGAAGCAGCAAAAACTTCTTGACCAGAGTCAAGACCATTAACGTTTAATTCTAAAAAATATTTTGGAACACAAACTATACTTATTTATTCTTCCCACTATAACTGACACAAGTCAGCCAAGAACAAGTTACGTTAAAATCGTTTCTTCCACAGTAGTGTAATGAAAAAGCAGTAGAAGAAGTATCTTTATCTTGACATCTATGACAGGACATTCTTGTAAGCAAGACAAACACAGCTAGGATGAAACTATTACTGTATGAATGCAGCGCTAGCTAGAGTTAGCAGAACGGCAAAAAATAAAACCACAGCCTGATGTCAAAACAGACAGCTGTAGGAATGTTCTGCAGAAAAATTTCCTAGGATTATTTCCATCAATATTTTAACAGCCTAGATGATGAAATCAATAGACAATACGAAGTTTGAGCATCTCCCAGATCTACTGGAAGGCCATATTCAAATTAAAAAATGATCTTGACAAAAGGTTGTCTAGAAAAATAAAACATTTAATACTGATAGGTAATAATTCAAAACTCAAGTCTGAATCAGTCACGGCAGCAAACACGACCTCAGATTTCTGACATCTTGAATACCATAAAATAGCAAAGGGCTATAACGTATTCCACACTGTTTAATTACCTCACACAACTTACCTTAGACTTTTTTTCCCCCCTGACACAATAGGGTTATAACCGTTGAGAGGGTGTTGGATTTCCAAAAAAAACCAATGAAAAACCCAACCAAAAAACCCCAACACCAAACACAAAAAAAACCCCATAACAACCCACCACCCTTCTTTCTTCAAAACATTTTTTTTACTTACTTCAGATCTATTAATCTCCTCCATGTTTTATTAAACTCTTCAATTCAGAGATCTGGCAATCTTGAACAACTTAGAAGGGACAAACACTGCCATCTCCTGCAGCAAGTGAAGCTAGCAGCTCTCTGAATGCCTGCGTTCTCTGCATCTTGCATTGCTGTCTATGCACAGGGACTTTGCAAGTCACCCTCAGATGCCGTGTTTAGAAATACAGGCAAAAGGCTACAGCAGTGTACCACTTGCCAGATAAATCCTGGTGGCCTAAGTTCAGTAGCAACATGAATCAGGTCTGCCCATTACCCCACCAAATTCAACATGCTTCAACAGCTTCCTTTCCATCAGCCTTCCTTACCACGTACAAATCCTGAGCAGAAATCTCCATAAATGCAGGAGTGGGACAAGAAACCAAATATAGCAGCTTATTCTTACTGAAAGGATAGGAGATTGGATGAAGTGGAATTGTAGGCGACTCCTGGCCTACAGTTTTCAAATCTTTCTGCCTTCACCTTGCTTTTAGTGTCAAGGATCCATACTACAATCACCTGTTTTCACCCAACAGCCTTCAAGAAGCAGCTTCTGAGAATGTACCAAATGCTCCATTAGTATAACCTACTCAGGTTCACACCTCTGCTCTACACTCAACAACTCATAACAGCCCATAAAAAGGCATGCTGTATTGACAAAGGTGTATAAAATTACTGCAGTGATTACTTCCCCCCCCTTGCTTCTGTTAAATCTATCAGGGATACAGCTGTAACTAACAGAAGAGCTTTACAACAAGGGGAAGAAATAGCCAGTTATGAAGTAACTTGGGACACACCTAGCAATAACAGTTCATATTGTAGGTAAGCTGCAAGCACCATTATATAAAAGCTCTTCCATTTCACCAATAACACCATCTCTTCTCCTAGTGCTCAGTTCCAGGGCTAATTGGAAGCTGCCTTAGGGATCTAGTACTCCATTCATGTCAGTTCCTACCCAGACCAAGGATGTAGCTCAGTTGCATTTTTTGGTTTTTAACCACATTATATCTGAACTAGGACATTACACAGCTGCAAACGTTTTAAAATTATTTTTCTAATACTGACTACATGGAAGCTAACATTCATACATTTTCCTATTAATCCATCGTGCTAATTTGAAGACTTTTTGAATGCTATAGCTGTTTAATCATTCCTCTGGGGAAAAAAAATAAAAAGCAGAACTACCAAAAGAAAAGCACTAATGTCAGAAGGCTTCCACAGTCAGAGAAGTATCAGCAAAGCACAAGGGCTGAACCAGGATGAAAGCAAGCCGACAGAATATTAGTATCAGCAGGATGAAAGAGAGAGCAGTCAAGCCTAGAGACACAGGCAAATTTTTAGATACCACTACTTGGATACTACAGTTAAATCTTACACTTGACAAGTGCTGTTATTTCCTTCTTCAGGTCATGTGAACAGTATGAATAGTTTATTATGCCTACCGCTTTCTTATCTCATCTAAGAATTTCAGGTGATTTCATCCCTTTGTGTTCTTCATACTAAAGAAGTATTTGCTTAGCTTCCCGAAGCTTCTAAGGGATTTACCTGGTTAGGAACAACTGAACCGAAAGATAAATCTCATCAGATTAATTTATAAGTACTTTCCAAAGACAACAAAAAGTGTTTTTCCCTATACTTTTAGTTTAATCCTACAGTACTTGGCTTCATTCTATTCTGCAATTACAGTTAAGTTTCACAGGAATATCTCAGCTGTCAGTGCAAAACCATCATCTTTCAGGTAAACTCAAGTAAAAGAATTCTGGATTTTTTGGCCATCATACCTCAGGTTTGCTTTGCACATTACATGTTCTTATGTGATGTATCCTTAGAGAAGAATGATCGAGGCACCTTAATAAAAAAAATCATTACTTAAAAAATTAGTATCTTCAACATTCAGTTTATTTTTCTAAAATAAAACACATGCACATTTGTAATATACACCATTTGATTCTTACCAAAGACATGTTTATAAATATTTTTTTTCTTTTACTAGAGATCTCTATCTCCAGTCCAAATACTGAATGCCAATCTGCCCAACTGTTTTTTAGGCAAAAAGATCCCACTGAAGACAATGTAGATCTGTATTGTTTCAGGTGTTGGAAAGCAAACATACCCGCAGAACTAGTTAATTTCTTCAGGCACTTGCCATTTGGCTAAACCAAGTTTAAGAGTTTCATTACTTATACAAAAGCAACAAAATTCCAGTCTTCATAGGCTTCTTCAGCCGATTTCCACACGAAAGAAGTGTAGAAACAGATATTTACACATCAGTCACCTCACTACGAGAAAATACCGTATTTCTTCTCCAATTCTTCAACAGAAGTATCTTTCAGTCCCATGTGGTTCACATGATTGAACAATACCTGTGTAACTGTGAAAGAAAATCCCAAAATAATCTGTTATCTTTGTGATTCACACTCTTGAGGTAATTTAGTCCAATTCTTTCCTCAGTGACAGTAAGGGTTTGATTATATAGCTGAAATATGAATAATTTTTTAGAACTACTGAGAGGATTAAAAAAGTAGCAAAAGGAAGCTCTCGTTTTGTTTTGATGCCAACAAGCTGCCTAACAACATTTCCTTAAACAGGTATATAATCCCGACAACATAAACAGGCAGCTTTTATTTTGTTTACTATCTCGGCACTATGCCATTAAAAGCAGAAGATAAAAAGTTAATGCCAGATGGTAGATAAAGCTTACATCAGGTTAAAGGTGTGAATAAATTCACAAGAGGAATTTACTCGCACTTCGGTAAGTCAAACAAGTAATTTTATTTTAAGGAGATTTGCATACCAAAATTTTGAAAGTATAATGGTTATTAGTGAAACTCAGCTGTAGACAGTAAATTTGACGTTACTTGGTCCCAGAGAAATGTTTTGCTTGTGTCTCACTGTCACATAGTCTGTCTAGAGTGTTAAATAAAAAAAATGTTTGAGACAAAAACCACTTCTGTAAACCATGAACTCAAGCCAACATCAACCTGAATTGCAAAGCAATTTAAGTGATGCCTCAAGAACAGGACGACCAGGCTGAGTGGTTTAGAGACATCTGCATTCTTTTTGTCAACAGTAAAGTCAGGATTGCCAAGAAATGGTCATAAATCGTGGAAACTGTAATTTGGATACCTTGCATCGCAGATGTAAGATTTTATACAATTTCATAAGTTTGTAACATTATCAGCTACAAACTGAAATGCTAGAGCAGCTTACTTTATCAGACTAAAATGCAGTGGTATTACTGAGAAAAAGAAGAGGATTTAGCTGTAGTTTTCAAGTCTTAACAATAAGGAATTTTAAGAAAAATTAAATGACATTCATATTAACTTCTAAAGCAATCAAAAAAAATAGACAACTACCTAATCTGAACTGATTATTGCATGGAATAAACAATAAGAGCACTAAATTTTATGTATTTCTTGCTAGATTCTACAGTGTCACAAATGAAGTTTAAAAAGACACTTAGATTACTTACTTTTTTTCTCTGAGCTTGACATAAACATTACTGCCATATCAAATCTTTTTAATTCAGACAGCCTCTGGAGGATTTCAAGGATGAGCGATGGCTCCTCTTTCCTGAAGAAGATTATTAGAAATATAAAAGTAACTACTGTTGATTAGAAAGATTCAGTAGCTGCACACAATAGTAAAGACTTCAGGAACAAGAAATTAAATGACCAATGAAATTCCCTTCTGTGTCTCTCTCGTGTTCCCTGTCTTTCTCATCTTTCCTGTTCATTTTTCCACCCACAAAGCAAGAAATCAACATCCAGAAATCTTTGTGCAAATATCACTCTGATATAGAGCAAAAGTGAAGAAATACAAAAGCCTAGACTGATGCAAACTGACTGCTGTTCATGCAGAGAATAGCTATTATATGATTTAATGCTTACACCTTGCCATATCACCACCATTTTTTACACATACTGCAGTGTGTGAGGGGAAGTAGCACCTGTGGCCATAGGAAGCTCAGCAAAAAAAACCAAACCCACCACATTACAGTTACCATTGTTTTTATCCATACCAAAAACTCCTAGATCGTGTTCATTTTATATTCTTCTGGTCAACAGTAAACAGTATTTGTAACAAAGACAGTGTCTAACAAACTGACTTCTTTCATAACTTGTCTTGTCTCCCCTCCAGAAATGTATTTTACTACAATTTCAACTTCCTAGCCTTTATATGTCATACCACCAAATGCAGGACCCTATCTCTTAAGATACAATGTTTCACCCTCATGATGGATATTTACGTTTAAAGAAACTGAATTCAACAACATACAATAACAACTATTTATTTCTTTACCTCTTTTCTATCTGATTTTTCAAGATATATTTAATTTCTTAAGAAGGAACTGAATCATTCCAATTATTGCATTATGCTCATGCAATGCTGCATTCTGGAAATAATTTTGCAATCCCAAGGGTGGGGCTAGGGAGGGAAAAAAAAAAGGCAAAAAAAAGAACAGCAATAAGCAATGTAAAACAAACTTACTCAATGTAGAAATCATGTAGAATTTTCAGTATCTGGTTAAACAAGTCTGGATCTAAGGATTTCTGGAACAGTTTTGGATAAAGCGAAGGCTCTATTTGCTTTGGAAAAATTTTAAAAAGGTTACTTTTAGGCAAAAAAATTACAGTTGAGTCATGAGAATCAGAAGTGAGTTTTTAGGACATTGTGCTGAAAGCGAAAAAACAAATCACTTGCACTATTTGACATTGAACATTAATTTGGGGTTGTTTGTGGTTTTTTTTTTTTGTTTTTGGTTTTTTTTTTGTTTTTTTTTTTTTTAAATATATGTAAGCAAAAGCATACATTAAACAGATTGATGTGTTTCAAGAACGTTGCTATCTCAAATTACCCTAGAAGCATTCAATTGAAAAATTTTAATTTAACACGGATACAAATGTATTTAAGTCTTTATAGAATCAGGGCCTATGTTTGAAAGAAGAGACAGATCAGGCAGAAACCATACTCAAAGCGAGGGGATTGAAAAGTCAGGCACAAGAGGAGAAATACTGAAGTGTGGATAAAACCACTTAATATTATGTGAAGGCCATTAAAGAAAGGCACTATTGTACACTGTTAAGACACTCTAAACAACATAGCTACCCTTTCCACCTGAGTTTGCTCTGTTTCCTCAGTGTCAGCTTAAGAAACTCTCCAAGCACTATCAATCAATACATGTTTCGCACCTTCAGGTACAAGTACATATTTTCCGGGCAGTCTTTCAACTTCCTGAAGTCAGACTCAAGCTGGAAAGAATTTGCAGGAATGGCAGGGATTGGAGAATCAGATCTAAATGACCTTTTGATTTCTTTTTCTCTCTGTTTGTTCATGACGAAAGATGGATGCGACATTGATGAAATTCCTTTCACACTAGCAGGAAGCCTGCAGAAAGGTTTTGAAACACATAATCAAGAAAACAAAGAACCTACACCGAGACCTAACTGGAGATCTTTCAACTAATTAAAAATCAAAAATACTATCAAAATTTTTAAAGATTATTTATTTTAGTTTAAGCAGGTATCTAAAGAATCCTTCAAAATATAGAAGCTTTATACTTGAGTCATCTTTTCTAAAACAACACACTTGTAAATGTTTTACAAATATATTTAGCCTTTCTCTACTTTGTTTCTGGAAATAACTGCCTTTTATGGTACAGATTTCTACTGCACACAGCTGAAAAACAAAAACAAAAAAAACACACAACCAAAAAAAACCCAACCCAAACCAAAAAAAACCCCAAAACCAACCAACCAAAAACCAATCCAAACCAAAAAACCACCCCAAAACCCCACATTTTCTGCAGTTTCACGATGCAAAACAATAGCTATGTCAAAAGAACAAACTCTTTTCAACACTGATTACAGTGGAGCTATTTTTTGTCCTATAATTTATCAGTTAAGTCCATTTATATTTCAGAAGTTATAAAATGGCTAAGAAATATACTTTTTTCTTCCACACTTCACAGTAAATCCATCTGACTGAGCTGGAAAAGGTGGGTGACAGAGAGTGTTTCTCAGAGAAATTCTTCAATCAGAATTCCAGAAAAAATATTTACTATTAACAGAATAACACAATGCTGATGCATACAGAGCTTTCCTAAGCAAACAATAAGTAGAGTTGCTGGGACAGGAGGCATAAAGTTAGGATAGTGGCTTCTATACTTCAGCCTGGCTTCAGCCAGCCAGGCCTGAGTCTGCCTAGCTAACACAGTGGAATTTGGGAACTTCAAGCAAACCACAGGTTATCAGCTGCTTTAAAGAGTGGCGACACTCATCTGCTCCTTTTCTCACACAACTTGTGTGCAATGAATGTTTATACTCTTCTCAGAATCTGCTCTAAAACATGCAAATAAAAATCACAGCTAGGGAAGATGAAGTGCACAAGGAAGAGAGTACGGCATACAGGAAAATATTATGAACTTCTTTATATTCGATATGGAAAAACAGGGTTAGTTTTCACCTGACACAAAGTAGACCACACTTGTCTCAACCACTGCATGATCAAAGAGAAAGACGTGCAAGAACTGCAGTTTCTTTCAATATTTTCTTTTTAATTCAAATTCTCCAAAATATGTTCAATACCTCATCACATGTAGAAATCTGAACGTGAAGTTTACATTTCAGTTACACTTACCTTTGAAAAAGAGGATTGGAATTTTTATACTTACTGTAATGGTGATGTATCACTGATTTCTTCTATTTTCAAGTGCTTTGCTTTTGGAATGTCTATTGTAGTCAACTGATCATCCTGATGTAGATCCTCTGTTCTTTCAACACTCACTGAATTCCTCCAGTTATCGACTAAAGGAGTAGTGCTGGGCAAATCACTATTTGGTGTGTCATCATCCACTTCTTCAATGGGTATTCTTTGCAAAGGCTTCTAAACAGAACACATACCTCATGTCATGTGTGTAACCTCAACCTAAGTGTATATACAGGCCCCAGATAAACAGCTGTGTTTAATTTTAAATAATCCCATGATAATCAGTTTCATCTGTGGTGGTGCACACAGAAGATACTTTCAATAAAGACAAATGGCAAAATAAGAAGCTTCATGACATTTTACAGGAAGCCTTACATGATCATTTTATTGCTTTACCCTAATAAACCAGTGTGTTATATAACTCTAGAGAATTTTATGATCTGCATTCTGTTTTCCCAGTAATAAAAAAACCACCCCAAAAAACCAAACCACCACAACAAAAACACTTAGTTTATCATCTTCCCCAACCTGGGTTAAATGGGCAAGGACTACCATATATTTTGACAATTGACGTGGCCAAGCTTCATAATTTAGTAAAACATGTAAGTATCCAGCAGTATAATAGGCCCTGACCCTTAACTTGAAATTCTGAGATGATAAATACCTAACTCAGCCCCCCTGGCTGACCAAGTTACATACATACATCATAAAGTAACTAACTTCACCACTAGAGAACATGCTAACTAAAATGCTAAAGCTTGTTTAATCTCTGCATGACCACTATTATTTTTGCCCACCACTGAGCACTACCTTCACAGGTCTTACAAGGAAGCACCACTGGGGGTGGGGCAGGAATTCATCACCTTTTACTTTGGAATTTCATTTGCTGAACACGAACATGGTGCATATTGCTCTAGAAATGCAGATGCAAATACACACAATTAAATATATTCAACAATTTAGATTTCTAGAAATGGCAGATTTCTGTAACAAAAATCCCATCATAAGCCTTCACAGCAGCTTACAAACTGCTTTAAATCATGTCAAAAAAAAAAAAAAAAGTCGTCTTGGTGTACTGATAGACAATACATTGTTTGCTTTGACAACCGTCCATCTATTATTGGACTAAGACTGGGAGGCTGCTGGAGGGGGGATATGAAACAAAATTACAGTTCTCTCTGCAATGCCTGGGCAGCACTAAAAGCACAAATGCTTCATCTATACTTGTTCTACCTTAACAGAGTAAGAAGGAAAAAAAAAACAAACAACCTAGTAACTCCACTTAATTTAGCAGCCAAACTGAAAAAACTTAGAATCACTGTCTATAGCACTTCAGCCAGTTCACAACAAATTCATTTAGGTTTCTAGAAATACCGTATCTGGTTATAGAGAAAGCATTATACATCCCCCTCTTCCCCCAAAAAAAGGATCAAAATAACCACACATTTCCTACTAAAACTATCCATCTGAATTATGTATTTAATGGAAGTAAACAAACATTTTGAAATCATCGAGCAGAACACTACAGTACTCCATACAAAGTGTGAACATGCTTTGTATATATACAACTCATTGCTGAATGTATAAAGATTAAATGCATTAAAAGAGGAAGCCTAATACATAAAGCAAGCTGCTATTACTCTCTGTATTATTATGTTTTCATATGTAACTCATTAATCTGACTATAACCACTGATAATTTATAGTCCAAAAAATGTTGCTCTTGAAAAATACCCTGCTACTGTACAGTTTATGTGGATTAAAATGCAGGCTCAAGGCTCTTGCAGTAGCCCTAGGTGACACCAGCATATGACACGGGTAGGCAACATGTCTTGTTACCACTATAGCTGCTATAGAAACTGTAAACAGCAGATGTAAAGAAGGGAGGTTTACCCAGAGCTTTCTCAAGTCTGCAAACACACATAGAAACTCAACTGCCTCCCCTTCACTCTCAATTGCAACGTTAGCTACAGACTCAGGAGAGGGTTGTGGGGTGGCCTCCCCATTTCATATTATCTATATACGCATACACCATGTTTCCCGTGCGTGGTGCACGGGCTGAAGGCTTAGGCCATCGCTACTGTTACACATGCGTGGAAATGCTGAAGTTATATTTTTGAAAAATATCAAAAGAGTAAACTGTAAATTTTGAGCTTTCCAAGGGCAAGACGTATCTATCAGTAGTTAGTCTACATAAATAAGCAAGAAATAGATTTTAAGTTCTACTTTTCCCATCATTATAGAAAGCAACTCACAAAACAACTTACCGTTGATTTCAGGTGTAATGGATTATCAATCAGTTTCACTATATTTTTTATTTCCGTTTCTTTTATCAATACTGAAGGATATTCCTGATGAGTCCACTGCTCTTTCTCAGCTAATCCCTGAAAAAATGGTGAGTTGAAACCAAAAACAAGCCCATAACAAACAAAAACACAACAAAAAAATGAACAAACTAACTCCGCAACAAACAAAACCACAAGTATACATACATTCCTTATTTTAGTGAGTTCATTTATTGCTTGTTTATTTCCAGGCTCCAGCTTCAAAACAGCTTCAAAATCTGAGTGAAAAACAACATATGAAAACTACAGACATTTCAAGTTACAAAGTACTCCTGGCAAATTTTTAAGCTTTCTATTTTCCTTTCGTAGCTCTAAAATAAAGGCAGGTAAGTCATCCTAATACTTATATTATGACCTAGTTTTTAAACACCTTTTCAAACTATTCCAATAATCATTGTAGTTTCACACTACAACTGTTTTCTGATCGTGTGGATACCACCACAGAAGGTTTTACACATATTCAGTGAAACACAACAAAGCCCCATCATTCTTAACTTTTACACTGATAACCTCAATTAGCCAGCAATTGACTTAATTGCTATTAGAAGATTAAAAATTCAGGATGCTTTTATATTCATCTCTTACTTATCACATTCAGGCTAATTCAAAGTCATACCTTGCATAGCTTCTTTTAGCTTTCCAAGAGCAACTCTGGCAGCTCCTCTTCTGGCAAAGGCTTTAGAATAGGAGGCATCTAAGAGCAGAGCTTGCGTACAGTCATTTTCTGCCTCTTCATATCTCAGCAAAAGAGTAGTACAAAATTAATAATCAATTTCAAAAGGCAGTTTGAACTGAAAAGACAGAGCTATCAAAAACAATTAAAATATGAAGACAGATGTTAATTAGCTATATAAATATATATACACACCACTGAGCTAAAATGTAAAATAAAAGTAAATATATACAATTTCTCAGAACATTGACATTCCAGCCATATCTTTTGGTATCTCAGTGCAACATTTAGTAGCTGACTGGGTTTTGTAAGTCAAAAAAGACAAAGCTTTGAGCATATCCTTTGAGAAAGGTGATATGCCCAAAGCTTTGTCTTTCCTTTGAGAAAGGTGAATATCTAGAATTTCACACACATAAAAGAATGAAAATCAAACTTTAGAAGCTATAAATTTAGAAACTATAATTCCATACTGATGCTATTTTATTCTCTCAGAACTTTTTTGCTATGAAAGGCATCGTAAGCTCACACATAGTGAGTTGGTCTCTCTCTCTTACTGTTTTCAATATGATTTATTCTCTACGGAATTCTAAAAAGAATTAGGAGTGACAGTGACTAAACCTGAGTGAGAATCTACTGGGTCATTCTTCCACCTAGTTCACAACCAAGAAAGCAGCAGTACAGCACATGCAATCTTACTTTTCAATCTTCAGGTAGGCCATGGCTCTGTTAGCCGGCAGAAGCGCATTGGTGCCATCCGCTGCTATACCGCGGGTATAGCAGTCTATTGCAGCCTCATACCTTCCTTCCTTGAAATAACCATTACCCTGCAATATTTAGGTTAGAAAAAAAATAGCGTTGAGAAAGATCTAGTGCAACGAGCTTTTCTTATCCTTTTTAGTAGACAGGGTCACAATATCAAGAACATGTGTCACAAAGAACCTCCACATCAGGGCAGGTATTTATGGCATATTTATTCATAACTAAGCTTGGAGGCAGATGACAAAAAAACTTTTTTCTAGTACTTCAATGATAAAAACAATTTCACTACATGCATAGATTAAGTGCAGATTTGTAAGTCTATAACTTGTGATTTACCTTTAGTCTTGATGTGCAGGATAAGCCACCCTGTACCTCCTGAATTTAAACACAAGCTGAACCTTTACAATTTCTTGAAAAAGATGACTTTCTGCGCTGCACAAATCTGCCTTTTTGTCCTTCTACCTCCACGAAACTGTTATCTTCAAATATTACTTGGGCCCAAATGTTGTTGTTATTTTCTAATTAATGCTCCATATAACAAAATTGCATTACTTTTTTTTGTTTCGTTCCAAGAGACTAAAATTATCCTTTGCTTCTCAGTACTAATACAGTCATGTATTACCTTCCCCACTACTACTCTACTCACTGGCAAAAAAGTGAAGGCCACAGTTCAGACTTGACAGGATCCATGTTGCCAGGAACAGGCCCACAGGGAATCAGTTCTGCTACCAATATAGCATTGTTTGTATAGTATACACAGTATAGCACTAGACTGACATTTCTTTTCTGTGGCCTCTTCAAACTTTTGTTCCTTTTACCTACTTAATGTAGGCTTTCATTCTTTTCCTACTAACTACCTCTTGCAACCAGTATAGAGAACCTGAATATTGATAAAAAGTCAGAAGTCAAAAGAACAGCTAGGTAAAACAGAAAGAAAATTATGTTTTAGTTGGTAACATTATTTCTTAATTGCACCAGTGGGGAGAGGGTGAAATCAGTAAGCCAAATGTGAGTCAAGACCATGTATCCAGAAATATATTTTTATTGCCATTGTTGCCTGCGTTCCCTGAAATCCTTTTAACAACTACTATTCACCATGTAATCAGAGGTTTGAAATCACAAGAAACAGTCCACAACTCTACTTGGACAAGCAGGGTTCAAGATGCATATAATACTGGAGAAGTGGGTTCTTTGTAAAATACAGTTCAAGTTCTACCTATTTTACTACATACTTGAAATTCATCATACAGAATCTGGGCTGTAAAAGCTACCTTGTATAATTATTCCTCCAGAATAGTCCAATCAGAAAACATTCCCCTCCCTACAGAACAGAGCAGAACCCCTTCCCTCCCTATAGAGCCCCAAATGGGAAACAAGGTTGTATCAAGGACGTTATATTTACAAAATTCAAGATAGCATCAGGCTTCATTTACACATCTGCATAGCTAATAGCACAACACAGCACCTTTCTTTGCTGCTTCTCTCCTGTTCCACCAGAACCTATGACTTACCAGATCTTTTTCTGCAATAGCCTTCTGCTTGAGTTGCTGGTCTTCAATGCGCTGCTTCTCTTCATCTGTTAATTCTGGTCTGATTGTGTCTTTAAACTCTTTCTGTTCTAAACTTTCTTTTGATGACAGAGCCTGCAAAGATATCTTTTTTTTCTCCAATATTTCCTCCAATATTTTACACACTTTCAGAACATAAATTACAACAAATTCTAAACTTCTAAGATGCAAAAATCTGCCAAGCATTTTAACAGAAGTGCCTGTTGTAAGCTGAGTGAAAATTGAAGAGATTGTCATAAACTGTTCTTGAAAACGTACTTCTGTGAGGGAATGTGAGTCAGAATGTTACTTGGTAAATAAAAAGTATGTAATTTCAGAAACATGTAAAATGACCCATGGAACCTGTCTCTATATATTCCAATTCATAAATTATTTATTTCTTCAGTTACTGGAGTCTTGACTCTGAAAATGAATTTTTCAATCAGTTTCAATACTACAGCTGAGGAGGTATAAAGCATATTCATACAGTAATGACAGGTGAGCTTATGATTTACTAAGGTCCTCATGATCAACGCTCTCTCCCTGACATAAAAGGGATCAGGCTTGCAGTAGAGTACTGCGTTCTGCTAGGCTTAAGCCCAGGCTCTGGTTTGGCAGACCACAGCAACCAGTGGGACCACAAGCAGGCTGGCAGTTCAGCTTTACAGCCAAGAGAACACAGAGGTTCTCTCATATGCAGTGCTACCTTGTACCAAAGTACTAACCATGACTGAAGACAACATCAACGCAGGAGGTAGAAAAGACATCTGAGGGAAGGGGTTTTTTTTTAAAAATCCCACAGATGTTGGTGGACACATGCAGTCTTAGTCTGCTAATCCACCATTACACTGATGTTAGCATATGTGCTAGTTAATCCAGAAGAAACTCAATTACAGATTTTGACCTTGGTGAACTTCAAATGCCAGAAAACGCACATGAGATTTTCTTAAATTCAGTTCCTGTTATAAATAGAAGTTGATACAGATATAAACTGAACAGAGTGCATTCATTTATGTTAGGACCTACTAATCTTATTACCTGATCAATCTTCTTCAGTTCATTTTTTGCCTCAAAGTTGTTTGCATCCAGCTCTAAAACTTTTTCATAATCTGTCAGAAGAGCAGAGAACAGCATTTCAGGTAGAAACCACAGGCTAGTAACCAAAGTATAAAACAAGAGCATTCTTTTTCATAGTTACCTAAAAAGCCCAAGATACTACAAAGAACAAATTAGTCTGAAACATTTAAAGCTGAATTATCCCAGAACTTCTAATACCTACAGTAATCATTTAGACTTGCCACTTGAATTTTATCTTTCCAGAAGAATATGGATATGGTATTTCATTTCTTTGTTTACAGGAAACGAAAATTGAATCCTTACACCAAATAATCAAATCACACAAGTTTAAATCAAGCAGACAAACAGTTTATGTTTTAAGAAAAGAATTTAAAAAAGACTCACCTTCTTTAGCACCCTGAAGATTTTTCAAAGCAAAGCGAGCAGCCCCTCTTCTGGCATAAGCCTTTGTGTAATTTTTATCTAAAGCAAGTGCTAAGTTGCAGTCAGATTCTGCAACAGAAAATCTGTCAACAATATGAGTAAGTTAGTTTGGAGACGCTTCTAGGTTACAAACCCCAAAACTTCAGCAACTTATCTTACTCTGAAGCTTTAGGGGTTCTCTCTAAAGTGGACATTTTAAACACTTCAGAAGGGGCACAGAAGAAATATTTAAGTATCTCTCAATTCAGTACACATTAAAACAAGAAAACAGAGGTCAACAACCTCTACTGCAATAGAAAGAATAACCAGCTCTCCTATACCCTTCCTTGCCCCAAAACAAATTAAAGCCTTAGAAATAGAGCTCACTGTATCTGAACGGCAAATTAGATTATGAAATTTCTCTCATGAAGTCACACAGGATACAGTGAACTTCCAGCACAAAAGCAGAGGAAAAAAAGATGAGAGAGACTACCAAATTCCTTATCCTGGCAATTCCTATTTCAGTTTGAAACTGCAAAACAGGTTGCCACAGCAGTCCTGCAGACTGTATTGCCCATGATAAATAATATAATCGAGACTCAAAACCAGGCAAAAAATCTGAAGGTAGCATTCAAAAGAAGAAAATGTAATAATATAAGTCTTACTTTTTCATTCTATAAAAAGCTGATGCTCTGTTTGTGGGCAATACTGGATTGTACGGATCAGAATGCATCCCTCTAGTGTAGCATTTAATAGCTTCATCAAAGTTCCCTTGTTTAAAGTAGTTATTACCCTGTAAATAGAAGAAAGTCTTATTAGCAAATTACTGCACATTGACAGACATGTTACTAATTTCTGGTGAAAAAATTCAAAGCTTGTATTTTAGAATGCTCAAATATTTTTAACATCTCTTTATAGTATATATAAAAATATATACATATTTTCACAGTATAACTTCACTGTAAAACATTTCTTTTAACTAAAATTGAATCCCATATTGAATATTTCTCATGACTTATGCAATATGAGGGTTTTATAATATACTGATTTTCAGTACTCGTAGGTCATTTCCAGAAACCTGTAACAAGCACATACATAGCTGCTTAAATTGTCATAGAGAATTACTGAAGGTTTTCTGAGTATTTAGTAACTAGATTGAACATCTTTGCTTTCCAAGGTAAGTAACCTCACTTCTGCCTCCTTTCGGACACTTCTATCTTGTGTGCCCTCAACTTATCCACTGCAGCCAAGATGGTACAGCCAAAGTGATCTCAATTTCTCAGATTATACATCAGGGAATTACTACAGCAGCAGGGAAAGAAGGCAGATGTCATCCATGCAGACAAAAACCAAAACAAAACAACCCCAAAAAACCAAAACAAAACCAAAACAAACAAAAAACCCAACCCCCACAAAAAACCAAAACCACTAAGAAAATCTACTGAAGAAACATATGATGTTACGTGACTATAAACAAAGAAGTTTCTCAGAACTACAAAAGTTGCCAAACAACTAACTTAGCCTATCACACATGGCAATGAAGCATGAGATAGATCTTGCTGTATTCTACTTGCAAAATAAGGTAAAACTGAACTGGTCCCAAGTTGCCATTACCAAAGTAGGGAAGACATACAAGTCTGCCCATCATTCCCAGCTGTAGTGGCCTCGCAAAGGAACTAATCTTAAATTCTTGGTGATTTGGTCTGGGGCATTCAGACCTTGTGTCCAGGTAAAGACCAGTTTGATCCATATGGCAATTCTATACAGCAATCCAACTTCTCAAAGCAAAGAAACACCAATACATTAATCATCATAAACGCACATCAAGCAGAGTCTGACAAGATTTGCTGCAATTGGTGATTAGAAGAAACAGAAATCCAGTAAGAATTTTCTATGTTGGAATAATAGGCAGGAAAACGCAAAAAATTCCAAACAGGTAATTCTTCCACCAGAAGCACAGTCTCAGAGAACAACCTTACAAAAGAAACTACAAATGCTCCTACTTTGCAAATCATAGAATCATTTAGGTTGGAAGGGACCTTTAAGATCACTGACTCTAACCGTTAACCCAGCACTGCCAAGTCCAGCACTACACCATGTCCCTGAGCACCCCATCTAAAGGTCTTTTAAATACCTCCAGGGATGGTGACTCCATCACTTCCCTGGGCAGCCTGTCCCAGTGCCTGAGAAACCTTTTGGTGAAGACATTTTTCGTAGTATCCAACTGAAACCTCCCCTGCCACAAGGTAAAGCTTTTTTTCGTAGTACCCAACTGAACCCCCCCCTGCCACAATCTGAGGCCATTTCCTCTTGTCCTCTGTCCTGTTACCTGGGAGAAGAGACCCGCACCCACCTCGCTACAACCTCCTTTCAGGTAGTCGTAGAGAGCGATGAGGTCTCCCATCAGCATCCTCTTCTCCAGGCTAAACAACCCAGTGACTCACCAGTGCCAAGTACAGGGGGATGATCACTTCCCTGGTCCTGCTGACCACACTTTCTGATACAAGTCAGGATGCCGTTGGCCTTCCTGGCCACCCAAGCACACTGCTGTCTCATGTTCAGCCGGCTGTCAACCAACACCCCCAGGTTTTCTGCCGGGCAGCTTTCCAGCCGCTCCTCCCCAGACCTGTAGCATTGCCTGGGGTTGTTGTGACCTGAGTGCAGGACCTGGCACTTGGCCTTGCTGAACCTCACTCAGCTGACCCCAACCCATCGGTCCAGCCTGTCCAGATCCCTCTGTATCGCCTTCCTACCCTCAAGTAGATCAACACTCCCTCCCAGCTTGGTGTTGCCTGCAAACTTACTGTGGGTGCACTTGACCCCCTCATCCAGATCACTGATAAAGATATTAAACAGAACTGGCCCAAAAAGCGAGTATGACAAACAGTTATAATGCTATAACCTTTTCCTTTTCTGCAAGAGCCTTTTCTGCATCTATACGGATTCCATCTTCCTCAGAGTCTGATTCTGGAGATACAGAATCATGCGTACTATCTTCTTTATCAAGTTCTTCAAGTATTTTATCCTGAAATCAGACAAAAATAAATTATTTTCATTATAATTTGACAAAACAAAATAAATCCTTTAGGAGACTTTAGACTTTTTAGAAGACTTTAGGAGAATTAATAGTGCATTTTTAAAAATCTCTACTGCTTAAGTCCTCTTTAGGCAGAGTATACTACACTTCAAAGTAAGAGATCTATCCTCTAATACCGCCAGTTGTGTTAGTCTTACATTGTACCAGAATTATGACCTTTTAATAGATCTATTATTAACCTATATTTTTAATTCCTTAAAGTCAAATTCAATAGAGAAGTCAACAGAAAACTAGTATTTCTCAATATTGCAAATTTTAAACACATAACCTTTTTGGAAGAAAGCTATTTTCTATTTTCATACAATATACAGCACAGTAAGATACTGACTTGTGGGCTGAAGTCTCAAGCACTACAAGAAAATCTTACTTAAGACATGATCAACCAGGGACAAGACTAACTTAACAAGCAAATATTCTGACTCACCACATCAAGTTTCCCCCATGCTTCATAATCATAAGACTTGATCTTGTTTTTCTTGTTTTCCTCCGTGGTTATCTTTGAAGGGACTTTACTTTTGCTTTTCTTCTTTTTCTTAAAAGCCTTGTTTCGAATTGGTGGCAAATTCTAAATTGAGATAAGTATTTTTTTTTATAAAACAGATGTGTGAAATGTACTTATATTGAAGGAATTTATAGTATCTATATCTACATATAGTATCTGTATCTACTGTTTTATTTTAGAAATCCATCCAGCAAGCTGTTCTCAGGAACTCTACAAAATCACCAAGGATAGCAAGTATAAATCTTTCAATACATAATAGTAGCAAATATTAGGTGTATGACACAAAGTTAAGTTTTAGAAGACACCCCTCTGCAGAGTATCACTGACACATAACACCAACACATTAAAAGTCATCAACAAGTAAGTAATACCGATGCTGCAAACAGAAATATTCTCCTAGACCTATCTGATAAAAAATTCACTGGCCCCACCACCTCCAGAGGCTACTGCCCCACAGCTCTGTTGGTGGGACAGTCGACAGAGGAATATTTGGTCTGCTTCAGATAAGGAACAAGTCAGCTGAGTTAGCTCATACCTTCAATTCAGATATTTTAAGTCAACACATGTTATTTTTGCTCAAGCAGAAAGTTATTATTGTAAACACTATCAGATTATGAATAGCTGACTTCATATTGACACTGGACTTGTGATTTTTACCTCTTCTGGGACACCACTCTGTTTCCTTAGTTCAGAATCCACTTCTTTAATATCTTTTTCCCAGCTCTCCAATTCTCTCATAAAATCCTGCAGCTCTTCAGCATTTTGCTTTATTTGCAGCTGTAGTTCTAGTGCTTTATTTGGTGCACTCATTGTAATCTGAGAAATTTCAAGGAAAAAAACTTTCGAAAGAGAACTTGAAAGTATGTACTGTAAGCTAGCTACTTCAAAATGAAGAAATCTGACTTACATGCAAGACAGTAGGAACATTTAATAGTAAAGAGACTAAGAGTAAACACAATTTAAATGTCTTTGAAAAAATGATGGGAAGGCAAGTTATTTGGATAAAACAAAGTATATCAGAACAAACAGTAAGTCATGTTTTCCTAACTAACTGTAAGGTAAAGGGCTCAACAAGTCAGTGAAAATCCTGAAAGCGATAACAAGGTGATCTTAGTTTAAAATAATTTCTGCTGTGATTCCCAGATGACAGAATAAAGAAAAAAATAACATGTTAACATTTAAGTTTTAACCAAAAAAAAAAAAAAACCCGACAAAAACAATGCTACTTTCTATTTGAAGAGAAATGACATTTGAATAACCAACCTCCAAAAGCACTTTCAGCTCCTGTAAGTACGCTTAAATATGCACGTTTTTAGCACAGGAATGACTAAAGGCATCAGGACAAAGCTGACGAAATTAGTAGCAATTTGTAGCAAGGAAAGCTACAAATGGTTGATAATTATAACCTCTTGACTGAAAGAGCTTCAGGATCAGTTACAGCCCTCAGGTAAGGACAAATAAGCTATTTATAGAGATAGCACATACAGAGTTTTTAAGAGAGAATAAGGATTGGATTTTTTATTTATTTTTTAACATCCAGTAAGACAATAACCTAATAGTACAGAAATATAAAAATTTATTGACCAAAGCTAATGATTTCTGCAATATAATGTGCTGTACATAATTATGAACAAGGGACTCATAAAAGATGGGAAAACACACAGCATGATTACTAATGAACTAATGCTACCAAAGCATAAGTGTTTTTTCATCCTCAGGAGTAAGCAGCTGAGTAATGCCCTGATGCACCAGTTGTGCTTCTGCCTAGTTACCTCCTATATGTAGATGGTAAATATGTTTACCCTTAGCAAAATATTTTTCCTAAAATCTTTTAAAAGTCTATTTAAAACTAACTGGAAAGAAACTTAAAGTGAAGCCAAAAAATGGGTATTTTTCATCACATTTCCAATCCAAGTGGTTGTATATTTTTTCTGCCTACAACTATTGCCCCGTGCTGAGCTGTCTCTGCAATGTTCAGCTGGTTAATTTCGTGAAACCAGGGCACGGGGACACCAAATACTCCAGCCAGCTTTGTACACCCTGGCCCACAGCAGCTAGAACAAGATGCTTCAAAAGACGCCAAGAAACTACGTTGTGACCTGTTAAACTTTTCTTTTTGCTATCGCTGACTAAAATAATGTCCTTACACACGAGAAAACCTAACATTAACTCCAGCTGTTTGTTTCCTGGCGGTCTAAAGCGTCCTGCGCAAGCGTCCAGCTCCCGCTCCCCACCAGGCTAAGGCTGCTTGCTGCGCACGGCTCGGCAACGGCCCTGCCCCAGGCGCTGGCAGGGGACTCCTTCGCAGGACAGAGCTCACACCTTTTAGGGCAGTTTTACTCGGGCCTCAGCGCTAGGGCCTGCCACGGCGCTACCCAACGCCCGCGGGCGGCTTTGTCCCAGCGGCCCCAG
>JMFS01052693.1:0-22281 GCA_000699545.1 Podiceps cristatus | reverse complement strand
GACAGTCATGGCTCCCGACTTGGGGCACGAGGGCCAGGGCAGTCGCCGGGTCTCAGCAGCCCTTGGGAGCCCCAAAGGGCTCAGCTGGCGCTTGGGCCTGGCTTGGTCAGACAGCGCAGCTGCCCACTGCCAGATTGTAGCACCACATGGGCTTTGCTACCTACCGCCATGCCCAGAGGTAGGTGAGGAGTTTTATGACTAGTTATCAGGTATGTTTGAAAAGACATCCTGCTGTTGTCCCTGTTGATTTTCTGAACAGAAGTAGGGTTTCTTTCTCGGAGAGTTGACATCGTAAATTGGGAAGTTACTGAATAATGAAGAAGTGGAGGGTCCAACATACAAAAGGTATATGAACATCTTTTTTTAAAAAAAAAAACAAAACAAAACTCACTCCTAGTCCGTCCATTAGCATCAGATGGAGGAGGTGAAGGTAACACTACTGCTATTATGTTTCTCTGAAATTACAGTTATCCTTTGAGATGGAAACTGCTGCAGTGTTGCTAGTAACAGCAGTTTTATCGTAAGCATCATGGCGTTAGCTTTGTCCCAGAGAATCCAGCTCTGGAAAGCACAACATTACAGGAGAATGCCTGATTTAATTTTTTATAAATTAGTTTCTCATGCTGTGGGTTGCAAAGAAAAGCTGAACAAGGGACCCCTGAAGACCCAAAACCAGAAGGCATATTAAAACAATTCCGAATAGATCACAATTTAAAACCTCATTATTTTTACTTAACCTCATTCATTTTTAATACACGGAGCTGGGGATTACAAAACTGTGTTAGGTTTCCAAAGGAATTGTAGGCATGACTGCTGAGACACCTTGCTTTTCCTACTGGCGCGTACAATCACAGGCTGCACCCATGGGCACCCTTTTGCCATGTATGGGAGATCTGAAGGTCTACAGCTGGACTGAGAAACCCTGAACAGCCCATTGAATGGGTGGCAGAAGGTGCTGGGACTGAGGTGCTGCTAAAGCTGATCCCTCAGGAAGCCCTCTCCGGAGGACTCACGATTGGGGTTAGGCACCAAGATCTGCTCTCTCGAAGTCAAGCAAACATGGAGCTGAAATGGAGACAACCTTTTTCTTTACATAGTCTTAGAGGGTTTTGAGTAGCTTCTACTCTGTAGGTTTGTTGGTAGTAGTTTATTTACAGTGGGTTAGCTATATTGATTTCTAAACGAGCGCAAGTCATCAGTACTTCAGAGACAAGACTATCAGTGGGACATCAGGACATGATCTGTCACCAGTCCGTTTTGTACAATAAATTCATTCCGTGTTTGCTTCTGTCAGCTGCCCTCTCTCACAATCACTTTATGGATGCTAATTATTTATATCCAGAGCTCCAATTGCTAGCTTTTGCTTTCTAAATTTATAGCTAACTAGCTCTGTTTAAAAAAAGTGAGCCACAGACTTTCACCATGTATTTCATAAATGAAGTAGAACCTCTTAAGTAACGTACATAGTTATAGGAAGTATATTTTTTATATCACATTCATATTTTAAAGAAAATTGTGACAAAGGAAAGAAACAACAGGTTTTTCTCTGAGGTATTTTTATTAGCAAGAATTACAAATGCACAAAGATCACTGTGTACTGTGTACAATCACTCTTAGTAGTCTGGCACTAAACTGCTGACATGTACTAGAGAGGTCACTGGCTAAGGAAATCAAGGCTCTTTTAGAGCATAATTAAAATTAAAGGTCTGTTTTATTTCTTCAATCCTGTTTTAATAATACAGTGTTTCATGCCCACTCCCAGCTGGCCAAATCCTGCTAATTACAACATCCCATAATGTCTGTAGTAAAAAAAGCATCTCACTTTATGTAAAAGTGCTTTGCCACACTTTTGCCTGTTGACATCTTTCTCATTTGTATCTTCTTTACACTGTACTGTGTTTAAATACCTGTTCTTTTTAACACCTGGATTTGCAGATCGCAAGGATTAGGTTCTCTGCAAGCTCTGAAGAGCTATCTGATACTGTTTGGAATTTTGACACAAATCAAAAAGTGGGAAAAGTATTTTGCCATCTTTTCTCCACTTTGCAACTAGCTGAGCTTCCATAGCTAAAGAAACTGATCTCTGTACAGTCAGCTGTGTGCATGGATGTTTTAACTGAGTCTTTTAACCTTGTTTTCTATATTTAGTTTGGGATCTCTCAATGGAAGGGCACTACTGGCCTTATTTAAGTTATTTCTCCTACAGTCTATAGTCTATTAAAACAAAATTTAAAGGGTCTCAAGTCTCTAAATGGTCACTATGCTAATATTCCTCTGATTAGACAACTGCTTACTCTCTTCCTCCTTTATAACAGGCAGAGCCACAGCATTTAGCAGCTGGAAGGGTGTAATCCCTAGCAATCCTTTAACAACACAAAAGGAAAAGCTTCTGCTAGATGTTTCTTTATTTTTTCAGAGGTTGCTGTCCTCCAGATGTTTGGTTTTCTGGGTCCTCCTATTGATGGCAGCCTGATGCTCTTTTTCAGTCTTTGAGAACACCCCTGAGAAGAGCTGCATTTTTGCCTTGGAGGGGCTGTTATTTACGTGGAAAAATGTTACATGTATTGTGCATGTTCCTAGTCGTCTTCCCAGAGAATAAGCCAAGGAAGTCCCATTGGAAAAGCAACATGCATTTCTATTCAGCGTTCCTCTCAGGGTCTTGCTCCACAACATCAGTTCAAATCACAGTTTAACTACAGAAGTGATCAATTTGCAAATGCTCGGCCACTTTACTGTTTTGATTAAAAAAAAAAAAATAAAATGCCGCTGGTAGGTATTCTGGCCTATATGAGAGAGAGTGTCAGCTTGCTGACAGTGGGAGACCTGTCTGAGTGCGAACAAGTAAAGCTTCAAGTGACTCAGAGTCTGTGGGTTGGACTTGCACGTCCTTGTGGCTGACCACTACAAACTGCCGGGGGAGCTGATGTGCGTGGCCCAGCATTGAACGCAGCATGCTTGATTCACATCTGTTCCCAGCTGTATGCTGCCTGGCACCATCTGAAAATGCAAACCTCAGGAGTGTTGTATCAGCAGTCACAGCACAAAGATGTCGTGGTGCAGCAAAGACACAACTCCAAAGGTTCTGATTTGGTCTCTCGTGGAGAAATTTACATTTCTTGCATCTCATGGCCCTCACTGACTGCCTTGTTTGCTTCAGGATCCAGTTTGAAATTGTACTCCTTGTTTTTCAAACCACACCCTCACTCCTTGGACTTATTTCCAGTTTGTCTCCTGGAGACGGTGGAGCCCTCCCCTTTCCTCCCATCTGTCTCTTTTCTCTCCTTCCAACAGCCTCCTCAGTGCTGACTCAAGAACTGACTCCTCTCATCATCTCCCATCCAGAACTGACTCCTTGTACATGTCCTGCAGTCTTTCGCCATTTTAGTTCAAAATTCCATTCAAATAATGTTCTTTTCCCCTGGAATTTGATTCTCCTTTTCCCATCTGTTCTTCCTATGGAACACATAACTTTGGGTCATACAAAGCACTCTGAGGCTCTGGATGGGTTTCTTCTGTGGTTTTTGTAAGTCATTGCTCAAGCTCCTGAGAGCAGACTAGGAAAAATTGTAAATGTAATGTTTGTGAAGAAATTATTTGAAATGTAAAGATTTTGTTGCAGAGTTGTTTAATGTGTAACTGTTCAATGTTTCAATTTCCTCCAGTTCTTTCTCTGTCAGGAGAATGTTGTTGTACTTAGCATTTAAAGGAAATCCCCTGTTATGGTGGATTTAACTCCTGACATGTTCTTGATAAAGGTCACTTTATGAATTTAGTCTGGTATGTGAAGCTCCATCCTGCATTCCCTGTGCATGAAAGCTCTGCTGGAGATGATGAATTCTGATGGCATTTAATGTCAAAAGGAACAGAAATCTCCAAAGGCAGTAGCAGTACAGGCTGGAGGTCTTCAGATTCCCCACAGAGCTAATGCCATGATGATACATAATTTACTTGTAACTTGCAAACAATATGCCTGTCTTTCCTCCCAGAAGCAATTCCATTTAAAGAAGCCATTTCTGTCTGTCTTTGTGCAGTGGGCTGACATTCATGCTCTCTGTGCATTCATATAGTCATTTGGTTTTTCTCTGGACACTTGCATTCTCCAGTGTTCGCAGCACAGATGCTGAATTACTTGCATGGCAATATATTAGCTGAAATTGCAACCCTGCCAGCCCGGCCTTGTAAAAACAGAGGTCTACTGGTCAGTGACGCAAAGCAGAATAAAGGGCATGGGAGTCAACGTCTGTCTTCAAAATCACGACAGATGGGTCAGGGCTGCTTGCTACGTCAACCTTTTTAGAAACTGAATTCCGCCAGAGTGTTTTCTCTGGCATCTCATCCATCAAGTGGATAGAGGGTGAACGTGTTCTTTGAAAATATAACTAAAGAAAAGAAATGAGGTAGCAAATATAAATCAAGTGTACATCTATTGCTAATTTCACTAGTTCTGGAATGATGGAAGCCTAGCTACATAACGCAAACAGATCAAGTAAAATCTTAGCCTAAAGGGTCTGAGTGGTTAAATACCATTTAGGAGAATAACTAATAAGTGTGCATACATAGGATACAAGTATTAAAGGCTGGAAAGGACCCGAAGGGGTCTTCTAGTTATTACCTCTCTCCTACAGCAAGACTGAATGAGCCAATGTTTTCTAATTGCAGATTAATAGAGTGAATTGGGAAATGCTGAATATATTGACTGTTAGGGCCTTTTAGCTATTTCCTTTGAAATGGACCCTTGACATGGAAACTTCAATGTTCATTTTCTTAACATTATTATCCAGGAAATAGAATAAAGCCAAGAAAAGCAGAAACCCCATTACTTTTTAGAGTATAGTAGTAAACCATGCAGATGGTAAACAGACTTCTAATTTTCTATAGAGCCTTTACAATATATTTCCCCTTCTCTTAATCCTGGAAAGCAGCACTCCCTAAATTCATAAGCTATGAATCCCCCCCTCCCCAGAAGGAAACAAGACTTTTATGACTACGCTTTCCCTATGTTTGCCTGTTTCCTATTCCCCAACATAGTAAATCTTGAGGACATTGGCCAAATTCAGCCACATGTGATGGAGAGGAAGAAGCTCAAAGATATTAGATTTCTGCAAGTTTACTGAAAATAGGTAACCAGAGAATGGAGAGAGGCTTTTATTTAGAAGGAATGGCTGAAGTGGAAGCTTAGCCCTTACTGGCAATTCTATGAAGCAGTCAGCCCAAATCATGGGGGAGGGGGAGAAAATAAAAATCTTCAACCAAGGTCTGCACCTTCTTGAATTAGTTTTAATGTTCGTTAAATATTTTTGTTCCCTTTCTTTATGCCCAAATTCCTGCTTTTGTATGAATCTACCTTTGTCCACATTAACTTTAAAGGTAGGTTCAGAAATCCCCTCATGAAAACACCATTATTTCCTGAACTGTGTTCTCCCCTTCAAAAGCAGGTTTTTATTAGACCATGCAATGCTATTTTATGTAACACAAAGGTCTTTGTTTGGTTGGTTTTGTTTGTTTGTTTAATTTTTCTATGAGCTTGTAGGATTTCAGGAAGCTGAAGATAAAAGTCAGCTTACTTTTCTTATTTGGTTTTGGGTCTGTCTTGAATTGTTTGTGGAACAGGTTTTAATGGGAGTTCTCTGCATTTCATAGTTCTTAATGACATATATAACCTGAATGTAACAGACTAGCTTTTCTGGAACTTCAGTCTTAACTAGAATTTTCAAGACACAAACACAAGCATGTTTCCCAGAGAGGTTCAACAACCTGTTTGCTACCTTTTAGATTGTTGAGAAAATAACAAGCAAGGTGGCCAGGCTTGAATAAAATATAGGTAAGAATAGATTTTGATGCTCAAAGTCGTCCTAATGAAACGTCTAAATTACCCTTTAAAAAATGCCTACCAGTGCTAGCAGAAGCAACATATAGCACTTTTGCCACCCTGTCACTAGAATGAATTTAGATGACACAATGATTAAGACAGCTGTGCCCCTTTATGCCAGTGCTTTAAGTGTAACTGGTCCGACTTGTATGAGGGATATTAAATAAACGGAGAAAACCTCTTGTGCAGAGGCAGCCTTAACAAGCACCAGAGGGAATTTACAATCCTATCTTTTTAGAGTACAGTTAATCTTTTTAGAAATACCCGTCTTTTTAAAAAGACCTTCTTGAATTTAAAGAGTGTTTGGTACTTCCTGCTTTTCTAAAGGCCTGAGAGGTGCCCTGCAACATAAAAAAGTGACATCAATTTTTTGGCAAACTGTGCTGTTCCAGATACATAGTGTGTCTTTAACAAATGCAAAAATAAAAGGGGAGAAGTATACAAAGAGCTAGTTATACCATTTATTTAGCATTTTGTGGTCATACTTCTTTGCAGATTTTTGGTCCTCGGCATGGAAAAATGATCTAATAAAATACTAATTTCAGAAAGAATGTGTGGAGGTCCAGTTATGCAGTAGCCTTTAGTTGCCTCTCTCTTTCTACACCACGCAATAGTGCATCCAGGAAGCAAAGGAATGATTTCTAGTCCCAGTGTCAGAGTTCTCCCTATTCATCCAGCTATCCACAAGTAATTTGCTCAGACTCAACCAGAGCCTAGTGTGGACATGTTTAAAATTCTGGATCAAGTAAGGCTCTGTAGCCAGGGCACATCAGAAGTAAGTCATCTTTGTGTGTTTTTACCAATTTTCCTTTCACAAGGACTGAAACATAACTTCAGAAGAATAAGCAGCTTTTCTTTTGTTTCTTTGGTTATGCTGGAAGAAGGTAACTAAAGAATGGAAAGAAACGAGTTTAGTGTTAACAAATAACCACTTTCATGGGTCCTCCCAAAGATCCTTAAATATCTGCATGTTTCTCTTCTAGCTCAGAATGTGACTGAGACAGCACATGATGTGTTGCCTGATGCAAGAACTATGTGCAGTTAATGCATATTGCCAAGTTTGTGTCTGCAAACAGGAGCCTGATTTGCCATGTCTGGGCTGCGACTGATCATACTCATTCACAAAGCGAGCCAACAAACGGCTGTATAAATGTCTGGTAGAGTACAGGAAACTGTGTTGGAATAATTGATCAAAAAGCTTAAAACAAGGATGGTCAAAAATAGGCCATAGGATTAAAACACAGCCTGAATCCATCCTCATTTTTAAGATGAAGTTAAACATTTGGAATGGTCTGCCCCTTCCCAATCCACCCACTCCTGTCAAAAACCGATGCAGTTGCATTTGTTGGTGATACCAAGATTCTAGTGAGCTATCGGCATCGCCCTTCTGGTTAGTCAGGCTTCCCGATCTGTTTCACTGCTGCGTTACCTCCTCAGCTGTCGGACTACAAAGCAACAAGGCAGCATTTATTACACAGCTTATCTCAGATATCACTTCCTCTCTATTCATCTCCATTCATAGTTACATATGACATGCAGTATTATTTTCAGCTATATCTGGCTTGCCTGTAATCCAGCTTTCCAGCCCCTCTCTGTGTTATGTAAATACAACAGCAGGGAGAAGCAGCCTTTTGTCCCCCTGTGCCAGGAGGATATGCTGAACATCAACATGGACATGTTCCTGAAGACCAAACTGTTTTCTGGAAGTCTGCTCACAGATTTCATAATCCATCTGTTTTCTGTAGAATGCAGTTATTTAAAGCAACAAAGTTCACTTCAGAGACATTGTACAGTAGCTGCTGTTTATGTTGATATTTCTGATGAGGCTCAATATTGTCTATATTCCATTATAGCTCAACACTGCCTTTAATTACCTCTTTCTACCAAATTTGCATACTATCCCTCCCGGCTGTTCGGAGACAGACTTTCCTTTACTAGGCAATCTTCCACTCATTCCATGTTACAGACAGAGGTACTAAAACAGCACAGCAGTTGATGAGAGTCAAAACCAAATGACATTATGTTATACTACATGGCCCATAGACGACTGAACAATTAAACAACAGAGCATCCAAGACTTACCAGAAATTCTGCTCCTTTTCTTAAGTTCATTCTAAGTACTTTTGTAGGTATGTAACAAGGTTGTAGGGGCTTAACAAATGTCTCTCTAAATGTTATCTAATTCCATTATTTACCACTACTCCAGGGAAGGGTAAATTGGAATTAACAGTTCTCTCAAATACCAAATGAAAATTGTTCTTACAGGACTTGGCTTTGTAACCCTGACACTTGAGAGACTTGGGAAAACAGAGACATTCCCTGGAGATTCACATGGATCATTAACGCAGCCAGACTGACTCAGCAATACATCCACATGTGCCTAACTGCAAATATAGAAGGAAGCTTAAAGGTTTTAATGTGACGCTCAACACAAATACGTGCCTATTTCTTAAGTAAATTCTTGAATGAAGGCTCTAGCTTCTTGCCTTCTAATGCACCCAAACCCCACTGCTCCGTCATCGCCCCTAGAGCTGCTGGTGTGCAATGGGAACCGGCAACGTGTTGCTGTACCCATGTGAAGAGCTGCTTTGGATGTGCTGTTCATCTTACCTCGCTCGAGCACAGGTGAAGCCCTCAGGCTCCTGGCACGCTGCCACTCTAAACCCAGCACAGTGCATGTTAGCTTAAGTGGGGAACAAGGCCTCAATATTGCATTTCAAACACTGATTAGTAAAGCGGGCAATTGAAAAAAGTGTTTACTTAGCTTATGGAGATTGTGGAAAGGAAAACAAGCTCCAGAAATTTGAAGCTAGAAAAGCTAAAGCAGTCAGGTACATCAGATTCCTAAGAATGAGCTTCCTTCCCACCACCTTCAGCTGCAAGGATGACAGCCTGACCACACTGTCTTTCTCAGACACTAAGCTGGACAAGCCGTTAAAACTCAGCCCAACAAAGAGCCATTCAAAAGGGTCAAGAGTGAGGATTCAGGCAATAAACACCTGGAGATGGAAAAATCCTTCTCTGTTTTTCCTCCCACATGTCTTGGAATCACTGTGCCAGGAAATTATTAAATCACACAAATTTCAATAATTAATGTATTTCTTGGATGGCACATGAAATTGCTGAGGGATATGGCTAAGGAAAATAAAACCTTTTCAAGGTCAGTAGTGATGAAAGATAGAGACTACAATCTATATGGACATCTGAAAACAGTACTGGTATGGGAGGAAATTCCCCTGATTGATACAAGTGAGCATTAAGAGGAAGCATGTGCATAAAAAAAAAAAAAAAGAGGAATCTGTTTAGTATTTTCTACTGTAATTGAGGACAAAGGTTCCCTGTTATGGTTTTGATTGACTGGGAAGACTCTGCCATGGAATCATGAGGGGGAGAAAGCAGCCCCACTAAAGCACTTCTGTAACTAGAAGGCCATTTTTATGTCTTTTGAGAGCAAGGCTATTTTGCCACAAATCCCAGTTAGTAGCATGCTGGAGCTCTTCTGTGGCTTAACAGGGTTGGTGTATTGATAACAGGACCCAGACAAGCTAGGGGCTTTCCCACCTGCACTTTGCTTAACATTGCAGTTCAGTTTTAGTTTCATTAGATCTCGCCAAACATATACCAACAAAAATTAACACATCGCTGAATTATTGCAAATACGTCATTTAGGAAAGAACATCTGTCTCTCCGTATCATAATAAAGAATATTCTAATTAATATTTTCTATCTGGCTCAGTCCCAACCAAACACGGAGCCCGGGGCGACAGGCGGGAGGTGGCAGCCGGCAGTATTAAATCCTCAGACATTCAGTCCTGGTCATCCTGCATGCATTATTCCAGGAGGCAAAACACAGGCTGATGCCGTCCCTCCCTTGCAAAGCTTTCTCCGTGGGCAGGTGGACGCATCAGGGTTTAACCTTTGCTTTCTTACACGACAACTTTGTAACCTTACTATTTATATCTTGCTGCTGGATTTCTTGGCTGCCTCTCTGCCCAGACAGCACTCAAAGAGGGAAGGAACATCCTGTCATCATCATCCCAGAGGACCAGTGGGCAGAGATGTAAACAGATTGGCCAATCCAGACACAGGCGATGGTGAAAACAGGGCAGTAAAGTTAAGACAGTCAAGACCTGACATTGAGTGTTGGTACACAGCAACGTACTGTTGGTTGCGGTAACTTGGTGCCGACTACTGTGGATCTTGCCGGAAGCCTAGAGCAGATCACATTACCACGCTCTTCAGTTGCTTCACATAGGGAGTTCCTGCAGGAATTTTTCTCCAAAGGCACCCAAACATACTAGCCAGTAAACACCATCTAGCCAATAAACATTAGATGCAAACACAGGGGCTGCACAAGAAAAGCTAAGAGAAATCTGGGGCTCAAATTCTAGGGAGAGCAAGTCATATTTTAGTACCTACATAATTCAAACTCAGCACAGTAACAGGACTGGCAGAATTAATACACTGATGAGAGCGTATTGAAGAAAAACTCTTCTGTTAGCTATTTCTTTTCCACAGGATGGAGAGTGGGTGAATGTAAAGAATGAAAAGGCAAGGAAGAAATTGGGAAAGACCTAGGAAATGTTTAGCGAGACAAAGCAAACTGTTAGGTTAATAACTTGATTGAATGTAAGGAGAGACTAAAAGCCAGAAGGAGTGAAGAGCCTAGACTTTACCTATTTTACAAAATATGTAAAGTCAGCAAGAAATTTTATTGAAGAAAAACAAAGGAAAATAATTAAACTATATCCCCCCCCCAACAGCTCTAACATGCCTGTTCTTAATTATAAACTTCTATGGGCAGCGCCCTCTGCACTCTAGGGCTGACATACACCCGGCTGATAGACACACACATCCCCAGCTGCACTGCCCGCTTTCTACACCGAAGGGTTAATGCATACAGCAGGGCCCCAGAGGCACACTTCACACTCCTGCTGCCCAAGCTGACCTTGCACAGCCCCACACACACTGGAGCTGGGCAAAGGTTTCTTCCTCCAAGCAACAGACATTCTAGAGGGTTTTCAGAGCGCTGATCTGCAGGCAGAGCTCACTGTTGGCAGATGGCTGCTATCCTTTAACAGGGAGCTGATTTACCGTTAATATGGAGGAAAGAAGGATCATCTAGAATGAAGATGCCAAAGAGGTCTATTGTTCTCCCCAAAATATCCATGGCTACAGCTGGAAGCCCGTTTTCTAGAAGGTTCTGCCTTGCCAACACCAAAGTCACAGTCCATCTAGACTTTTTATAGCTGAGGCAGGGCTCCAAAGTCACCGTATTTAGAAAACCCTGCTGGGCATTCAGGGATCTTCCCGATTTGGCAGTCTGGTTATTCTGGGGGCACCTCCCTGCTTTCTTTCACACGAGCCTTACCAAGCTTTTGGTTCTGGGCCCAATGTAGTTCTTCATATTTTCCCATTTCAGGAATACATAAAATATTTATTTGGAAGCAAACAAACCAACCACACTAACAAAACTAAATGAAAACTGTAGAACGCCCTCCTGACACCGAACCTCTTTTCAGAGGCAGGGAAAAGGGAGAGGCAGGCAGAAGCATGGGGGTCCTTCATACTAACAGCACTGGCACTGCCTGGTTTTACGTACTCACGTGAACATCTATCTTTTACTCCCCCTTTCCTCTCTCATTTCCCAGAAAGGCATGGACTGCGTAAGCAAGGAAGTCCTTGAGACAACACAAAAGGGTTTAATTGCCTGACCAGCCACAAACAGATTTGTGTGAAGTACTAAGACTGGGAAACTGATTCTCCATGCAAGCAGAGCAAGCTAACGATAATATTCCTAGCAGAGATCCAGCATCCTCTGCCCTGCTCCATTCCCTACAAGCTTCCACAGGGCTCTTCGTGTTATTTTGATTTTCCTATATGCAACAGTAAGGTGCAGAGATGGAAGAGCTCTCAGTTCCCATTTGTTGAAGAATTCTTAGCACAAAGGCAGCAAAACAAAGTTATCTGAATTTTTAAAACCTGTCAATCTCTTGGGCATATTGACTTTCCCTTTTCAGAGCTTTTGTCGTAGCACTTCTGAATCTCTGCTTTATGCTATCAAACAAAATTAAACTCTACTATAAAAAAAACAAAAACAAACCCAGAAGCCAGGTTCCTCCCTTTACATACAGGTAAGAACCTAACTGAAGGTCAGGACATTCCGAAGCTTTCTGCCATCACCAAATTTGGGACCACACACAAATATTACCTATCTGTTAAGTTTTCAACATGGTACACTTTTTTCCCCGCTTATTCCTGTTCTGCCTGCCTTGTTCATGCATACATCCAGTTTATCATATTCCTGATAATACCAAGCACTATGGTAAGATAACTTTTCAAGCAACATCTTGAATTGTTTTATCATCACAAGTTAAAGTTTTTAAAAAATAAATGCCTGTTTGCATTCCTCTTTCAGAATCTAAAAAATCTGCTCAAAAGTCAAGTAGAAATGTAATACCCTCTTTTTATTCTCAGAAAACAAAAAACAAACAGCTGCAAAATTATTTCCATTCTGGCACAGAGTACGTCCAGCATTTTAACAAATCTTACTGTGGAAAAGAAGTGTCAATGAAGTTGTAATCCAAGAATTACGGGAAATAAATGCAAAAACTCTCCATTAACAATAAGCACCTTTATTGACCATCTTACTATTCAACACTCACTTCATTTAGTCTCCTAAATTGCTGAACTACAGTCCAGTTTAGCATTTAAATAAAAGAAAAACATTTCAATTTGGCTTGTATAAAAAGCGTTATACCTGGCTGGCACAGAATTAAAGTAGTATTTAAAAAAAAGCCATAGACACAAATGATTACTACCTGTGATTCTGAAAATTAAGCCTCATATATTTCAAAGTCAAAATTAACACATATCCTCCATATGATGTTATGCTTGTAAAAATGCCTACAAAAAAATCTGTCTGTTCAGAAGGCAGAGTGGTTGGAAAGTATTTTCTGTTTCACCATTTAACAATTGACATCACTTCACAAAGACTATTAGGCAGCAAAATATTTCAGATAAATTTCACACATTAAAAAACCATCACCATACAATGTCCCAGCAATTTCAGTGGGCCAATAGAGATCAGCACAGCAACAAGTCTTCATGGTACAACCCAAAATTCAGCTACACATAATTTGTTACAATATTTAATTCAGTTATTTGAATTGAAGTATTTGAAATTTAAAAATTAAATACACCTAGGAATCTAGTAATCAGATACTGGTTCTTGCCACTTTTTTTCCTTGCTGTTTTTAGCATATGCCCTCTTATGCCTATTTTAGGAAAGGTACTGTACTTCCCAGTGTTTAACACCCCTTCAAAATTTATTAGCAAACTTTGTGAAGCAAGAAAATCTCCTTTTATAAAGAAGACTTTTTTTTTGTTTGATATCTTCTTCTGACCTTAATACTAAAATTCTACTCAAGCTTATAAGAATAAAATTAACCACAGTTATTTTGCTGCAAGGATAACAATTTCCTATGGCAACACGAGTATTTAGGCAAAATGATTTATCAAGTTAGCACTTGAGTGTAAATTAAATTTCTTCTGAAAGTCCTACACCCTACACAAGGTAAGTTTTTCAACAGTATCCTAGAAGAAATAAAACTCTACTTTATCTCAGGAAATAGTAAGAAAAGTTACTAAGTCCTTCATAACACAGGCAAAATGGCATTTCCTGAAAAGGCAAAAATGATGTGGTGGCTCCCCCCCTCCCCTTTAAATTTCTCTATTCTGCATGACAGACAGTTATTCCAACAAACAAAAAAATCATCACTATTACACAATAGTGTCATCTCCTCACGTCAGTTAGACTTAAGTTCTTTATCAACATAAAGCATCTGTACAAAAGTAGAGAAAATGAATTCAGTTTGTAGCTGAAATTCATTCTATGCCCATGCAATGTGGGAAATAATCATTTAAAGAAGGCCATTAAGAAACAAACAAACAAACTAATAAAAAGCAGGAAAACCTAAGCAAAAACATACATTACTGAGACAGCGAACAGGATTGTTAGAAGACATGAAAAATTAGACCTCAGCAAAACTTCCACATGGCTGAAATCCTGATTTTCTAGTCCTCTCTGATCACAAGGTTCTCAAAGCAGAAATAGGGATTTTTTTTTTATTTATTTTTTTTTTTTAATTCCCCTTCCCTGCTTGTGTTTTCAAAGGCAAAGATATCCAGGACACAGTAAACATTTCTTGAGGCCAATACAACTAAACAGTTGACCAAAAACTCGAGTTCTTGTGAAATAAATTAGGGGAAAAAAAAAAAAAAAAAAAAAAGAGATAGATGCTTACAGCAGAAAGGTAACACCATTCTTAAATCAACCAAAACTATTGCATGGATTCAAGCCCCGCATTTCTTATTACACACAACACAACTAGATCCCTCAGCTGCATTTTTCTTCCATTAACCATAACTTAGGGGAGGAAGTCTCAGCATACATGCTAGTTACCGAAGTCTTTCTTTGGAAAAAACAGTTGCGAAGCAGTTGCATACAGGTTAAGGTAGATTTAGAATCTCAGAATCCCTTGGTTGGAAAGGACCTTTAAGATCGAGTCCAACCGTGCCTGACCACCACTAAACCACGTCCCTAAGCTCCCCGTCTACCCGTCTTTTAAATCCCTCCTGGGATGGAGACTCCACCCCTTCCCTGGGCAGCCTGTTCCAGGGCCTGACACCCCTTTTGGGGAATAAATGTTTCCTAATATCTGATCTAAACTTCCCCGCACAACTCGAGGCCACATTTCCACACTAAAAGTAGTGTTATTAATTACTGTACAAGTTTTTAGTATACTCCCACAGAATTTATAAATACTTTTCTGTTACCCAGCATTGGGATAAGAAAAAAATACAATTCCTTTCACCCTTTTTATTAGAAGGAGAAAGTCAAATAAGAAACTAAAACAGGTATAATAAAAACTTCAATATTCCTTCACTGAGGTGCCTAACAATTTCAAAACTAATGATTGGTATCATTTGCTAAATAAATATATATCAACCATCTTGAGACATCAAATCATGTAATTCATAAATATTCTAAAAGAATAAGGAGAATGGCATACACCCAAAAAGTTAGATGATATATGGATATTAATAAGGTTTTTCAAGGTTCCGAATGAGCATAAATGACACAGCAAAAATTAAAAAGTAATTAAAGGTACTCAATAGCTCTTGAAGTTTTATGTCCCTGCAAATTGCATCTTTTTTAGGGACAGAAATCAGTTACATCAGTAACATCAGGGAAACAGAGGCTCACCATAAATCTAATTCACAATTCTACTTTGCTAGAAATCCCAGGAGTAATTTTTTTCCCTAATACTACACCCAAGAAGTGTAGAAAAATAAGTCACTAAAAAAGCTACTACTGAACTAAAAAAGATGTAAAACAAGAGAGGCTCAAGTTTTCTTTTATCTCCTTAACAGTCAGGTGCACTTTGTAGCAAGTGAGCTCAAGGTAACAAATCTCTTTGAAAAAGGAGAGTGGGAATGCGATGTCTGTGAAGGATACAAACTCAATACACCAAGGTCTTCCTTTAATTCGGAAGATAATGTGGCACCAGCTCGGAGGAGTTGTCATTTGCGATAGTGAGTGTTGCAATACTGACACAGGTGCCTTGGCCTCTCCCAACCAAAATAACTTGTTTTCAAGACAGACAGCAAGTTCTCACTGTTATGTCTTCAGGCTGGAGCAGCTTTGTAATTATTTTGTTCTACAGAGATAGTTAAAAAAATAATAAAACAAATTGCAAGGCCCAACCTCTATCTGGAAGACTCAAAACTGGTTTTGAGCTTTTCTTCATATGCAGGAACTTTTCATACTTGCTAAACCAATGCAGAAGTATGTGAACCACAGCAGAGTTTCTTAAAAACACTGCTATTCCTAGGAAAACACAGCATCCGCTCAATCCCTAATCACATCTGAAATACGTGTTAAACTAAAGAATAATCTCCTATGATATCTGTGCAGTGTCAGACCAACTCTCCATTTCTAAAATGAAAGCTATTTTTCAAACAACCACTTAACTGAATAAGCTGAGAAAGAGCAGAAAATAAAAAAAGCAGATAGTGACAATTTCTACAAAAGAATCGTTAAAAGCACATATGTTTATGGCCTGATTTTGTTACCCAAACTTTTTGGGTCACTATCAATATTTTTTGCAGACCATAAGATGCCCTTAGAGATCTTTACTGAAAATACTGTAAAGCTGATAGCATTTAGTGACCCAAACATAAAAACCAGTTTGTGGATCCACCACTTGGGAAAAGTCATCTTAGGAAAGGGAACATGCACCGGATATTATCGTTATTGCCTGACACCCTCAGTATTTTACAACTTCCACAGAACAGTTTGTTCCTTAAGCCCCAGAAATGCCAGAAAACAGTCACTTCGAATTATTTTTACAGCTGGAAATCAGCATTTTTTCTGAATTTAAAATAGCTGTAGGTAAACAGAATTAGCAACGTTTGTTCTGAACAAAGCAGCACATTCTGTTCCCCTGCCCCCTCCCCAAAACAGAGGCAAAATGTGATTACTTTTCTCATCACAGCTCCCAGGCCAAGGACACCGAAGCTTTATAGACAGCAAATTCCTCCACGCACAGCTATACAATGGAGCAGGGTATCCAGCACAAAAGCATTTACCAAGTGCTGAGAGATATTACTCAACATGCACTTTTCCCCATGTACATTAAGAAGAAACTTAAGGTATTATGCTGCACTTAAGGTTATGCAATTTTAATGACAACAAAATCAATAACATATCAGCAAAAAGAGAAACGGATACCGTCCAAGATTTTTTAAGAGGTTGGTTGAGATACGATATCCAAGAAGAACTGACGCTGGACAAGAAAAATTTAAAATCCTTTAAAGTTGCCGGACTTTTTTATCAGTGCTTTTAATATTGACATCCAGTGTCTCTACTTTTTTTGTTAGCCGATCCAGCACATCGTCTTGCTCATCTATCTCTGTCTGCAGACCAAGAGCTAGGTTTTTCAGACGACTCAACCCAGAAGACATCTCATCTGTCAATGAAGAGAGGGATCATGAGGAACTGAAGCATACTGCTTAAACGGACACTAATCAGGATTCTCCCTCCAAAACCCTGGGTTAGAAAATGTTAGTTATGGCTGCTCAAGTCTGACTGTTCTCACCCAGCAGTGGAAGCACCAATATTTTAACACTGCTACCACTTTTCTACCAGAAATTACCACTTCCTTTTTTTTCTCTTCATTACAAGTTAACTACAAATGCTTAAAACCAAATTGGATCTTTAGAAAAAAGAACATACCCTGTAATGTAGGGTTTGGGGTTTTTTAAATGTATTTTATAGAAAATTTGGTACATCTTTTCTCAGCTCAGTATACACAATATGATCACTACCTCAATTGTTTTTCTTTAAACTTCATGCAGAGATATTGTCAAAACACTGAAGATATAAGTTAATTATTTAACGTAGATGAAAAAAAAAAATCTCATTTCCAGATTTTCTAATTTGGCTACAAGGAACTAATTTATTGCCTGATCAATTGGTATAAATGCTTCTGGGGCTAGTAAGTTTTGCATGGCTTGGGGAGTAGAACAAGCGTGCTTCCACTAACTCTTATGCTTGACCATCTCTTTGATCTGTTCCTTTCTGATTTCTTCCCAGTGTCTTATTTCTAGGTCAGCTGAACAGTGAAACATGTAAGCAAAGAGGCACTTTGTATACGTGCTACACAACAAAGGAAGAGAAAGTCAGCTGAATGGCTTTGAGAAGTAATAAAAGAAATGCAGCAAATTCACAAATTATTTAGTGCCTTTCAATTCCTCTGTTTTCTGCAAAACATGTTTATTTCAAATGCTGCACACAGTTGTAAATTCTTTGGGTCCAAACTGATGACAATTTAATAGCTGAATTTAACTGTCCGTTAGGTAAGTTGAATGTGTCTTTTGATATTAGTGGTAATCTTTTGAAAAAGAGGTACTAAGTATCCACACTGGTATAACCTAGATGTCAACTTGAAGCAGTATTTCCTTATTAATATTACTAGTACCTGCTTAACAAGATTAAGATGGATGGATAAGCCTGCTTGTTCAAGTGATATTCCAGCCAACTTATAGGATGATTCAAAGAAATGTTTTCATATTCCGAATGCAAGTGTTAAGGGGTAACATCAGTGCCATTTTGTCATTCAAATGACAGAGATTTGCTAGCATATTCACATTTGCTAAGAGTATTTCTCTTATTGTTGGTACATGATCTAAAAGGACTCATGCTTTTGGTGTGGGCTTTTCTTCCCCCTCATCTCTTTGCTCAGCAACAGTTCAAAAATCTAACTATAAAACACAAACTTGGTGCAGAAGAGTCGAAGTATTGATGCGAATAGCGCATCAGTTTCCACAGCAGATTTATACTATTCCAGGCACCCTAGCCAGTTTATTTCTAGCTAGTTTCACATGAAATTCATTTCTAACTCAGATTAATATTTGCAAGTAGTTGACCCACAGCCAAATAATTTATGTTTCAATCAAACTTTGGATTACTGCCATGTAGACAGTTTTGAAATGCAGAATACAAGCAAATTACTTTTTTTCTTATCACATTTCACATGTGAACTAAATGAAAAAGTGTTTGCTGGCAATATATTACTTAGTAATTTTCTCTGGCTTAAGAACCAAAAATTGAAAATTGAATTACATCAAGCAGCTTCAATTCTTTCACTCACCTAAGTTGTTATCAATTTTCTGGTGGTAAGCTCGCAGGTGTTGGTTCGTCGGATAGGAATCCCTTTGCACTGAAGAAACTAAATCTGCTTTGCTGAAATCATTCTCTGTTAGGAGTGTAAAATACAAAATATTATATAATAAAAAAGCTAGCAAGAAGAGGCTTTAAAGTTTTAGAAGGGCTATTAAAATTAGTCAGACCACAGCTGCCGTGTAACCACATAACCTGCTAGCAAGAGTATCAAAAGCAGTCCAACACCACTATCTATGGGGCATCCCTCAAGATAAGCAGTTATTAAGCTACACTTAGACTCTTTTGGGCTGCCTTTTGCAGTTCTATTAGGTAGCTGAGGGAAGAAAGAAAAAACCAGCCACCCAACCAACACAGCAGGTGGGCTGGTAATTTCTACCAGCAGTTAGCGCTCCCCCGGGCCCAGCCACCAGAGAGTTATTCCTGCCCTCTACCGGGCAGGCTCCGGTGGAGCCGAGTGGAGATGAACCTTCCCAAAAAGCACTACTTTGGTGTACAGAACTACAACTACACCCCACTGCTTTCTTATTCTTTAGTAAGTAACTTAAATAAATAATAGAACTTTGCCTTAAAAAGGAGCAGTCAGTACATAAAAGTCATCACAGAAGTTAACACATGTGAGAATGGGGAACAGGATCAAGCCCTGAATCAGCCAATGACTTCAGTGTGAAGGGTTATAGTTCGTGCTTGAAATAACACGGAAAATATATCTGAACACTACATCAAGCGACAGTTAAAAAGGAGAACCTCTGAATGTACAAGTTAACGTTTTGGCAAACATAGGACAATGCTGCCTATGGATTCTTGGCTACAGTCTCCACTGTGCAAATATAAGCACTGGATGCTTTTAAAGTCTTTAGTGGATATAGCATAAATCCCTTGCAGCAAAGGCTAAATAAAATCTTTAGCCAAATAAAAAAAAACAAACAACAAAAAAGCCAACACATTTTCTGTGTGGGTATAAAGCGTTTTAGGGGAAACAATTCCCTAGAATTCCAAGTGACTGGGATACAAGTGTCCAGACACAAGTCAGCAGCTGAGCAGGCTGAAAGGTCTCTGCCTTCACCTCTGCGCAAGTTTGCTCCACATTGATATACCATCAGTGTAAAATAAATTTAACAAACCTGGATTATCTAGCTTCCTTAAATTTGGATGACTTTCCTGGTATTTTGACTCTTGTTCTTTACTAGACATCATTGCTTCTTTTAATCTAGTAATAAAGAGAATAAAAAGAAAACATTCCTATGGACCACAGGCCTCATTCTGAATCTGTTAAACAAGAACAGGTATCAAATTTATACAAGACAACCAAATTGGTTAAACCTGATCCAAAATGTTCCTTTAAAATGAACTATTAGCATTTGTCTTCAGTGAAAGCAGAACTGGCTGCTTTAGTGATGAAAATAGCGTATGGGAACCTGGATATCAAAACTAAAACTGTATTTTCCATCTTGAAGGCAACCTGTTCCTTTCCTCTAGTGGAGGATGGAGGGGGAGGGAAGGAGGAAATCAATCCATGCAGCATGACCAGGCTTTACATAAATTTCTCAGCTGAAGAGACCAGTACTGTAAGACACAGTAATTTCACAGCAATTAATATTTACAGCTTTTAATAGGAGCTAGAGAAATACACATAATAGTTAATTGGAAGCATGTCAATGCTACAAATGTTTTTCTGATAAGACTGAAGCAAGCATGATAATTCAGAAGACTGAAAAATTACTTGTGTAATTTTGTGTAATTGTTTAAATTAATTTCACAAAAATATGAAGTTATTCTTACCACTACAAATATAAATTAAAGTAAAAATATTTTTCTTGGCGTTAAAGGGAAAAGGGAGCTAGACACACTCTCAGGAGCTTACTTAACAGAATCAACAGATCTTTTAAGTTCTGATTTCCCGGTGACATTTCAGAGCTGCCGTGCGAGGTTAAGTCCCAAGTAAAACGTTTAATTTACTTACCTACTGTTAGTATAATATTCAGAGGTTCCATTCTGCTCTGGCTTGCTCTCTGGAGGTTTGGCCTTGAAGTAGTTTACCAAGCCCCCCCAAACACTCTTAATGCTATTTATGTGCTTCTGACTAGTCTTCAAGTCCTGGTCCATTTTATCTACCATCTGTTCCGTGCGCTTCAGTGCCTCTCCTTGACGTACGAGCTCCTAACAGATATTGACACAAAAAGAGAAGCTAGTAAAGCCAAGACAAACTGAAACATCAAGCATTTTTAACAGACAGTCTAAAGAAAAATAAGAGTTCCTTCATCTGTGTAGATTATTTCTAAAAGAATACAGCATTTTTTCCCACTCCTCTTCCTCCAGGGCATTTTAAGAGTTGCTCGTCAGCCACAGCACTAACCAGCTACAAACTCCTCATCACTATGCAATCCCAGTGACACCTACTACAAACAGGATCTGGGAATTTTCTGTATTGGCCTTTTATCAGCTTGACATTTATATCTGTTCTTGATGGAACAAGCATGGCACCAGATGGGTGATGTAGTGAAAATGCAAAGGTTTATGGCAGGGAAATGATCAAACGGAACTATTTCTAGTTGTGAATCACACCTTCATTGGGAAGGGATGCTATTTTCACATTACTGTGATGATCCTGGTAATTAGAAACAGAATAACCAAAGGAAATAAATGCAAATAGAATTTTCCCATGGTGCAGAAATAATCTTTTAGCAAATACTACAGTGTGGGCACAGATATTCTCCACAGGAAGAGCCCCATGACCCCCCCAATTTAGAAATTCTGATATATATAATTGTGTTATTTCCTAATTCAGTGGCACACACACTATTTCAAAGTAATCCAAAGATTAATTCTGGCAGGAAAGTTGCCTGCAGCTAACAGTAGTGCAAAACAAAGAACTTGTGTTCATATTCTCTCTCAGCTTTGGGGAATTCTAGCTGAATATGCTTTCCCCTTCCCCTCAATAAAGCAGCAAACACATACAATTGAAGTTTTACCACAAGCCCTGTGTTAAGCCTAAATTCTCAGTTCCTCATTTGTGCTTTTATGGACAAAGAAACTATGAGTGCACAGGTTGCCAGAAGTGCCACTGAAACCCCTCATCAGCACAAGCACCTACTGCAGCTGGCGGAGGCCTCCGGTTAATTCAGGCACCGCCTTCCTAACGTGCAGGGAACATCCCATTAGCAGGTGACACAAGGGACAAGACCTTTATGAGCGATGTCTCCGAGGTTAAACTCTAATTTGAAGCAAGTCCAGAAGAACGAAGGAAGTGATTAATCGGGATGAAGCGAGCACATCACAAACAATTTCATTTACTCAAGAGAACTGCTGAAAACTTTTTAGGCAAACAGAAGCCTAAAACAAGCCATCTAAAAAAGTCATTAATAAGACTTAGTAAGAATTGTTAACAGCAGCTAAACCCACAGCCACCTCGGTGTTACACAGAGAAGATCTGACCGGGATGTCTTCTGCACGGCCGCCACCCAGCCAGCCCACACTAACCCGGGGGATACGGTGTCTCCGAGACACCCGGTAACTCCCAGAGATGTTTCGGGGGCGAGAAGGAAACCAAGACCCCCTCAGTAGGTTTGACCCGAACACGCCCTGCGGGAGGCGGCAGCCCCGGGCGGCCCCTCAGCGGCCGGTACATCGCCCCCAGGGCCGAGAGGCTCCGTGCTCGGTGCGCACC
>KL267909.1:7298-29550 GCA_000699545.1 Podiceps cristatus | reverse complement strand
GCAACAGCCTCACCTTAGACTGAAAATTACACGGCTTAAAGTTATACACTGCCTAAACCTTTGCCAGGAAGCCCATTCCTTCAGGGGTGAGAGGAGTCTTGAGACTATTTCAGTTGTGTTTCAGTCAATTTAAAACAAACAAGAAACCTCACCAAAAGTTATTATAGATGTTTACAGAATTAAAGTTATTACCAAGACTCAGGACAAAGTATTGTCCCTAGTGAAATGATGCCTTAACTACTTTGATATCCCTTTAAGTCTGTCTCTGTGAGGTGTCTGGAACTGGGGTTTGTTTGTTTGTTTTCAGTTGCTGTCTCATATCCAGCTTTTGTTTTTCTCCCGGTACAGTTCACTTGTTTGTGGCAGGGAACCCTTCATGAGCAATGGTTCCCACCCACTCTTTCTCTATGTGATGCAGGATTCGGAGAAATCCAAATACTGAGACTTACGTAGGGAACGTTAGGTTTGTTGCTGCTTTTTTATTTTTTTTATTTTTTTTCCCCTAGAACTTAGGCTGTCTGTGTGATTTTAAAACAGTGCACTTCTTAAAAGCAAACTTTTATAACCCTCTTTTTATCTCAAAAATTAGTTTTACTTGTCCTAAATCTTGTTTGTAACTCAAAGTATTAGATTCTCCAATGGCTTTATTTGGGAATTAGGTGTTTGGTTTGGTTTTTTTTTTCAGTACAGAAATACGAAGCCTCTTACTCCCTGAAAAGATTGTTCATGAAAGTATTTCATTTCTGTTGAAGGTTCTCCTAATGCACCTGTGTGCCCTCCCTTGGGCCTTACGTGGGTCTCCAGCCACACTGCACTAGCATTTCTGTTTCAAATATGCAGACTAATTCCATCTCTGATTTGGACCAAGGTTGCATGTTCAAAAAAAGAAAAACTGCTATTAGCCTTATTTCATTTTAATTAGTTCACTGGAATACTTAACAGCATATTCAGCATCAGTGCTTGACATAAATTAATTTTAATGGCCAAATTGTATCATTTAACACTAGTATACTTTTAAAAATAATTTCTCAAGACATAAATGCACATTCACACAGGGGCAAAAGAAATTCAGTCAGAGAGCTGAGCCGAGCAACTTATGTTGTCCCTCCTAGTTCACCAAACTCACTCTGGCCGAGTGCCACAGCTATTGAGCGCCAGAGGCGGGGAGTTCTCCGAGACAGGAATTGACAGTAAAAACATCCTAAATGATCTTAACTGCCACCAGGATGTAGGACTAGCGATAGCTCTTCAGATAAGCAAATTCCAAATAAAAACAATTTGCTTGTTTGGTTAGGCTTAGAAATATCATAGTCTTTCCTAAATTTTTTAATGGTAACTCTTGGTTTTCCTACTTTTTACACTTTTTGCCTTTTTCTCTCCATGTATTTATGTCGCCTCTGACCGTGTTGGCTTTTCTTTACACTGTTTCTGTGGTCCACTCAGCCCTAGAAAAGTCTGACCTTGACTACTGTCTTCTCACTCGCCTATGTATCTTCTCATTCAGTCTCTGTAACATTTTATTCTCTGCTGCTGTGATATCATTAGGTTCTTTCCAAGTCTCCACTCAGACACTATCTTTTACCTTTTATACTCAACTCTAATCTGGCTCATGTGTTATTCCACATCCGTTTAAACTCTCATGTACCACCCTGTTGTCTTACAACTTGTCTTCAAATGCAGCTTAATGTGGAGGAAAAGTTTAATCAGTGAGTTTGAGGAAGTTAGCATGTCGATAAGGGCTAGCATGCCCTTTAAATCTTAAATTGATCTGTGATGAGTCTTTCCTAGTAAACAAGCAATAAGGGTGAAACCCCGTAATACAGAACAGTGCTGTGCAAAATAAACTCACCTAATGGCAGCTTACTTTCATTCCCAGGGATAGAGCCATGCAGATGCACAGGCCTGGATGTTCGATGAAAATCCTCTGCTCCTTACCTATTGATTCCGTGATTCCTCTCCTGCAACACTGGACACTGTATAAATAGCTAGGTAGCTAAGTAGAATGAAGTAGTTGCTTACTACTTTGGGGATCCTCTCAAAAATAAGCACAAATATCTGAAAAGTCTCTCAGGTACACTGGTTAAGTTACCATTGCTTTAAGTCATTTTACACCACTGATAGGTGTCTGCGTGCCTTCTGGCCTTGATGTGATCTCTGTTCTCACCCCATTCTGAACAGTGAACAAAAGCTACCACAAGCATAATTGGAGTTGGTAGAGCAACTCTGATCCGTCCAGCCTCTCTTTTGTCCTTTTCCTATCACCATCTTTTCACCTGAGAAGGGCATTTGAGACAGTAAAAGAACTAAGATATCCATAGACCACCTTTTAATTAATACAGTTGCCATCCACTGTTGCATACACACAGCTAATAGCCAGTCCTTCCTCAGTGAATCATCTAATTAAACTACTCAGAACAAGGTTCACTGTCTGTCCTGACCAGCCTTCATGACCAAGGTCCCTAGTAGAAGGAACAGGTGGAGAGTTGCTAGTATACTGAGTAAAATTGGGCAGTACACCTACAATGAATATGAGGTCTTTCTTTCCTCAAGCTCTGACAGTTGTGGGGGTTTTGTTTGCCTTTTTTTTTTTTTTGTTCTTTTTAATCGGAAATGGGGCTGAATTCAATCTCTTTGCTTGGTTAATTAGCAGTGCTTTGCAACAATAAATAGTTCCGTCTCACCTGGCTGTGTACTAGCTGATTGAAGTGTCACGTTTGGAGCAGATCTCTAGTGTGGATGTGTACAAAGTGATTCCTCCTCATCATCTTCACAGTTTTAAGGAAGGTTGTCTTTGCATGTGTCAGTAACTGGTACTCTCCAAGTACTAGTTATCTCTGTTTGCATTCTTTGCTGATGTTTCATTTTTCTTGTATTTTACACCTGGAGGCTCTTTGTTCTTCACCTTCCATCTGCTCTGTTGAAATTATGTGAGATGAGAAGGCTGTCTTATAGTAGGATCTCGACTTGCTACTAACAAAGTGAATTGGCTCATTTATTGAACCTCTGTCCAAAAGCTGTTTGGAAAGGCTGGGTTCCATGTAAACCGCAGCCGAATTAGGCTTCTGCGCTTGAAATTGAAAATGTTGTTGGGAAGATTTTAAATTATACTGTGGAATGTTGACAGATGAGAATGAGCTTGCAGTTGGGATAAAGAAAGTATTAGAAATAAGAATACAGCCTTCAGAAAGTTCAAGTCATGAAGTTGACCAGAAAAGTAAATAAGAACATGAACTCTGGCAAGGCAAATGAAAAATATAAGGACTCACCAGAAAGACTCTGAGCAACATTATACTAATAGCAAACAAAAAATTTCTTTTCCAAGTACATCAGAAGCAAGAAAGTTGCTGGAGTCTGGAGGGCCAATAGATGATGAAAAGTGAAAGAAATATTTGATGATGGAGCCATCAGTAGAAAGTTAAATGACTTATGTGCATTCCTGTTTACTGTGGAGGAGTCCAAAGAGTTCCTATGCCAGAAATTCTTTTTATGGGGAACAGGAGTCGTTGGAAGATCTGTCTCTGCTTAAAGTGTCAGCAAATAAGTTTGTAGAGCAAAATGATAAATATAGTTACAAAATGCCAAGACCAGATGGTGCTTGCCCAAGGGTTCCAAAGGAAACTGGGGGATGGAATGACTGAATTATTAACTATGCTATGTAACTCCTCACTTAATACCTTGAAGCCAAAGAAGTAGAAGATGGCTTACAAGGTAGCAGTCCTTAAAGATAGTCAAGCAGGATATCAGGGAGTTCAATGCTGTCTTAAACAAATAAATTCTAAAGAAAAAGAAAGTAACGTGTACTAACAACTTATTGTGGCAGAAAGTCAATGTGGCTTTTGTAAAGGAAACAATGCTGCTTAAATCTACTGGAGTTTTTGAATGACTCAACAAGCACAGAGAAAGGAAGATTGGGACAGGAGAAGAACAGGGATCTGTGTTGCACCTATACTGTTCAGCATACCCATAAATGATGGGAAAGGTTTTGAGTAGTAAGGAAAGACAAGAGCTGACTAGGAAGAATTGCAGCTCGGCCTTCTGACACCAAATTACGGGCAGTAAAATGTCAAATGAAATTTGTTCCAGATAAATACTAAGTTGAGGGGAAAAAAAAAAGTCTTATTTTGTTTATGTACTGATGGGGTGAAAGTTAATTATTGCCACCTAGGAGTAAGGGCTTGTCGTAATTCTGTGAAAATGCGAGTTTAATGTTCAACAGTGATCATATGAGCACATGTGAGGGGCGTTGGGGAAAGGAATAAAGAAGAAAACACATCATAGCATCATGGCTCTCAGTTCTTAGCACACCAGTTACTGTGGTTTTGCACAAAGGAAGATGGACTTCGAGATACAGTCCAACTGGAAGAACAAAGAAGATGCTGAGAAGAATGATCAGGGATAAGGAATGGATTCCATACAAGGGATGCTTAAAAAGATTTGAACACTTGAGCTTGGCAAAGATGTAACTGAGCATGGTCTGGTCTAGACGAAAACTGCTGGTGCCTCTCCTGCAGTCTGTACTGAGAGCATGGAATGCAGCACCACAAAATGCTTTGAATGACAATGATTTACATAGCTTCAGAATCAGATGAAATCACAGAAGAAAATGCTATCAAATGGGCTGTTGAGCACAAAGATTTAAAAAACTAAGAATACCCCCAAGTGAGAAACAGAAAATACACTTGCAGAGGTATCAATGTGTTTGCTGCTCCTTTTACTATTTCTTACTCATCTGAGATAACTGTATGTCAGACAGGGTGCTGGACTTGATGGGTGCTTGATCTCAACCAGTGCAATCCCAACAGATGTCTCTGGTGGGAGAACAGGAGGAACAGAGGTGAGAGTGTCAGCTATGGGTACAAAAAGATGGTTGTCTGGAAGAGTTGGTGTTAGTTTTTCTTGTCCATATGTGCTTCTGCAGCCAGCTATGGGGCAGTGGTGGGTGCCTAAAGATGGAGATCTTGCCCAAGCAGAAGCTGCCTTGTTCAGCATGTGGGCACCCTGCATACTCTTTGACATGCTGGAGGTATCTGGGCAGAGAGGATACCAAGGAAAAAAACGTTGCAGGTTGCAGATGAGTGGAAATCCACAGATCTACTATAATTACCTCAATATTAAGTCCTAATCTCATTTGTGCAAAGTAATCTTGGGACTCAGTATTGCATAAGGGAAGTGCTCTTGTAAGTCATTGTACCTACAGATAACAAAGATCTAGTCAGAAGGGGCAAAGTAACAAGAATATTAAGTGAGGGTGGAAAGACAGCAGTGGCAGGCACGGGTCCTGGGGCCAAAATACTGCTTTCTGTTCCCCGCAGTCCCAGCTTTGCCTTCAGCCTTGCAGAGGGACTTGTCATGGTAGAGTAAGGCAGGGAAGCAATGCTGGAATTAGTCATCTTCCCTGGGTTTTAAAATGGTGTTAATTTAATAATTATATAGAAATAGGGAGGTGAATGGCACAGGGGTGAACTTTGCAGGTAGTTGAGAGCAAAGAAAACTTTTAGTAGAGCAGGAAGACCTTGCCAAGTTTGGTGCTTGCAAAACAGGATGCACAGTGACGATGTTAAGGCAGAATTTTGAATGCACATATTGCTGTGTTAGTTTCTAACAATTTTGGCTTAAACACTTAAAAGGGATATTTCAGGAACCTCCTTTTGTGATATTTTTCCCCAATTAAGTGTTGACAGCAAATTAAATAACCTGACTTGGAAAGGAAATGAAGACATCTGTTTTGTTTGCACTTAATAAACAATGCAAGAAAGTCCTACAGATGAAATAGGAGAAAAGTAGAAACTGAAAGTAGAAAATACAAAAGAGAAGCTCAAAAGCATGAAAAGTAACTGGGAGGAAAAGGGAGATTAAAGAGAAACCTATGACTAAGAACTTATGGACATAAAAAGTTGAAATGTGGTAGAAACAACAAAGCGCTGCCAGGAGGCTGGCCTGCCTTTGCTCTGAACCTGGCTCATCCCTTGTGCCCTTACCCTTGGTTTAAAGAGTGAGCACTTAGGCCCCCATTTTTCTCACCGCTGCTTAGGATCTTAGAGAAGTGTCTGTAGTCGTTTTCTTCCTTGATTGCGTCTCTTCCGGATTGTCTTATTTCCAGTTCTGCTGTAGTCATTCTTCATATGGATGCTGTTCTATAGTTTAATCATCCGTGTTGCCCTGCTCTGAGTCATTTCCAGTTCCTTTACAGCATTTTGACATGGGAAGGATCACAACTGCACAGACAGTCAAAAGAAGCAGGCATGCTTGGGGATTCCTACATCAGCTTAATGATTTCTATTTTGTTCATTTTTTAGCTAGCTCTTAAAAGTGGAATTTTAAAATTTTTTTTAGGTCTTCAGAGTTTTGAGCTAGTATTTTAAAGAAATTAACTATTTAACCCTAAGATATTGCCCTTGAGTAGCAGTGATTAGCTCTCAGTCCATCATTTCATATAGGAAGTTGAATCTGTTTTTTACCTTGTGTATCACTTCACATTTACCTATTTCAAATTTTAATGCTTAGGCACAGAGTCTGTTAAGGTTCTGAAATTCATCACAGCAGGCTCTGGCCTTTATTACCGGAACATCTTGGCATCATCACTAAATTTTGTTGTATTGCTCTTTTTCCTCGCTTTTTCAGGTCATTTAGGAATGTTGTGCTGTGCAGGTTCCACTAGTGGTCTTCTGTGAGAGCTGAGCATTTATTTCTGCCTGGTTTCCTATCTTTTGCCAATTATTTATCCATACACAGGGAACTTCCCTGTAATCAGGTATTTTGATTATCTCTTTAAATTAAAAAAAAAAAAAATAAAATTATTGCACGTCTAATCTGACCAGGCTTGATAATTGACACCTCAGTTTTGATATGTCTCAGCTCTGAAGTTTTCTGGCCTGAGAATAAAGGGGTTTTATATAATACTATTTTTCCAGAAAGCTCTTTACATACTACAGCAGTTCAAGGAGTTTGAAAGAATGCTAATATGCAGTAATAATAAAGACAAGTAGGACACCCTTAATGATTATAATCCCATCAGACTGAGACATCAATCCCAGGTACAATAATGGAATAAGTAACAAAGCATTCAGGAAAGAATTAAGGCAATGTCACTCAACCTGGACTGGGGGAAATGGAAACAATTAGTGTTAAATGTTTCGGTTTGGTTCTTAGGTACAGGTGTTCATCTTAGCCTTTGGTTAGCACTTGACAGTAATTGCATGTCATTTTCAGTGAGAAACTAAGCCAGTACAAAATAATAGGGTTCATATTAAATTTAGTAGAAAGAGGACAGCTTTAAAAGGCCAGTGAAGACTCAAGTGAATCTGTGACTAGTGAGAACATGAAGGAGTTGGCTCTTGGGCTGTATTTCTTACCAGTCACCTGGAAGAAACACAAAGTACCAGTATGAAGAAATTTGCAGACGCCAAAAAAGTGAGGAAGTGACAAACAAAACCTCATGGCTAATGCAGAAAATGTAATGTAACTGCTGGAGCAAGAAGCATAGTAGGGGATTCTCTGTTACTGCCTATTTTAAAGTCAGGATGGTCCGTGCTTGAGTTAATTCAAGGAGTGAAATGTGTTCAGGGAATGACCAAGCTGCAGCTTGTTTGCACTTGAAACGCAGGTCAGGGTGTGGTTCTCTGATATGGCGTGAGTGGATGTAACAGCACACCCTTGTCAAAACGGGGGTGTCTCTGGGATCCAGCTCAGTGCCTTTGGGGCTGTGATGGATGATGTGGGATGGGAAGGTACGTGGTGCTGTGCTGCTGGGCTTCCAAGGGCCCTCCTGGCTGAAGCACCTCACTGTGACACCTCTACCACTTCTTACTCCGTATGCTAGGAGCAGCCACTTGATAGATCAGCCAGTTGCTACTGTCAAAGGTGTAAAGGTATTGGGGAAAAGAATAAACAAAACCAAACCACAAAAAAACCCAAACAACAAAAAACAAACAAAACCCAGCCCAACTCTGCGCTGGGGTGCTTCAGCCTGGATACCTTGCTCACCCTCTTTCTGGTGCTCATGCAACCTGTTTGCTCTCTTTCCATTTCGGAGTTAGGAGGCAGTAAAAGAAACCAATAGGGACAATCTTGAATTTGAAGGAAGTGGCTTTACACACAATGTGTAACTAAGCTGTGGGAACTCCCTCCAACAGGATATTGTGAGTACTGGAAGTTTACATGGGTTCAAAGGGAGTCTGGACAAGCTCATGGAAGAGAAATCTGTTTGAGGTTAGCAAATTCACGGGAATCACATCTGATCCAAGAAGGTCCTGAGCTGAAAGTGGTTGCAGGCTGAAGAGCATGGAGGAGGAAGCTTTTCCCTCTTCTGCTTCACTCCTAAGCTGATCCTGAAGGCCAGGTGCTGAGGTGGAGACACCTAAGTCCCCAGGCAGTGTACCCTTTTTCATATGTGTGTAGACATGTAGGGAAGGACAGTCTGTAAATCTCTGGGCGTAGGAAGTGTAAGTTTAATTGCAAGGACAAGTTGGTCTCCGGGTCAGTGTCTCTGGTGGAGCTGCTTGCGGGACGCGGTGCAGACTGTAGAGGGTTGCACAGGTCACAGCTGGAGCATTTTAACAAAAGAGAGTTTGTCTGCTCCTGGGAGTGTTTGATCGTGCGCTGAGGCATTGTTCCTGTAAGACACTGACAGGTGGGCTGTACAGGGAGTGAGAGCAAAGCAAAATGTTTTGCTCTTTCCTCTGGTGGTTAGAAATCAAGAAAATTTTTCAGAATCTAAAGCAATTTTCTTCTCTGAGAATATGTTGTCATACAGGATTTATCCTCAAGAGGAAAGCAAGGGCAAAGGCTGTAATTTGATAGGATGAATCCAGCTTTGAGACTTCACATGATAGCTCAGATTAGACGTACTGTGTCCGCATGACACACAACACGGATCTAGTACTGACTGCCGATTCAGGTTTCCTCAAAAACTTTGTTCTGGCAGGCTTTGTGCTGGTTGGGGTATCTCCTGCCCTAGTTCAGCCATTCTAAAGGCAGCATAAACAACATGCTGTGTGCTTAACTGAAATGCATGGTATACCCATGCCTATTAAACACCAATTTTGTACTTTTGGATAACTCTTAATGTGTAAAATTCATCAGTCATTAAGGGTTCACCGGGGCTGGCACTGAACCAATGTTATTAAGCCCTAATGCAGTTAAGCTGACACTGCTCCCAGTTCTGGAGATGTGGTACAAAGAGGCTTGAGCTGGTTATTTGTGGAGTTAGCTGAGACCTGGTGAGGTTTATTAGCTGGGAATGTAATACAGCTATACTGCTCCCAATTTAAAGCTGGCTCTGGAAATGTACAGCTATGTTTGCAAAGCACTTTTCCCCAACTAGTAAAACTTGCCAGACTTGAGCATGGTTAACACACAGTCTGAATAAACTGCTAGCAGAAAGCTGAACGCTCAGATCACCCTGTCCAAGGACCTTCCCGCAGGACCTACACCCAGTATTTTAATCCTGTTGGATACTATGCTGACCGTCTGTGTATTTTTTTTCAATTGTACTTCAGTCTTATAACTGAAAATTTCTTTTTCTCTGTGGATTACATTTAATGTGCAGCGTCAGTAGCCTGCCCTGTGCTTTGACAGCTTTGGGACTTTTCTCAAGTGTTAAATTTCATGTGTAAGCCTCAAAAAAAAAAAAAAAAAACAACAACCCAGAAGATATCTTTCTTACCAACTGCTCCCACATAGCGCCATGGTTAGAAATAGCTCTATTTTGCAGTACTGTCAAACTGCTTTATGTGCTGGATGCTGTAAGGAGTATAAATATAGTTGTTTCCCAAAGGTCTTGTTAGCAATGCTTTAAATATTGTGGCTTATCAGTTTATTAATGCAGGTGTCTGCAGGCACATTTGCACAGAATTAAGTAAATTTCAGTTATTGAAATAAGCTGTGTTGACTGTCTCCTTTATAGCAGTGACTGCATTCATGTTTTTAGTGTTTGTATTCCAGTGGCTTGTAATTGAACTGTATTTCTACCCAAGTAATATTTGATTTCAAGTTGTACATGGTACCAAATGAGCATGATCACTCATAGCATGGAGTTTGTCTGGCTTTACTTTCAGTGCTGCTGTACAGATGAGTTCCATTCTGGATGTCTTCAGAAATAAAGATAATAAATTAGTGGTCACTTGCAGCATGTTTTGGTGTATGTAGTTCTTCCAGGATCTTTTAGGAACCCTGTTGCAGAAGCATGGGTTGTATCTATTATGTGATTAAGGGGACTTTTTTCTTTTTTTTTCTTTTTTTTTCTTTTTTTCTTTTTTTTTTTTTTTCTTATTCTTACTACAGTCCCATGGCTGTTTGCTACCCATTTTTCAACTTCTGTAAGAGGTGAATTGGGGGTCATAGTTTCCTTTACTTCACAACTATTGCTGTTTAAGAGCATATCCCATCCTGTATGGTTTATGGAAAAAAAATAGCACGATAGCACACATAGGTTTACATATGGTCAAAGGAGCTGTTTAAGGTAGCGTGAATAGCATTTCAACAGCAAACTGCAATATTTCTGACATTTGTTTATGCATACTTTCACTAATGAAAAGCGTAGTGGGGGAAACAAAAAAAAAAACAAAACAAAACAAAAAAAAAAAAACATGTAATTGCTGACACTGTCCAATGGGATTTCAGCGCTGGAGAAGGTTGAGATGCTTGTCTCCTGTTGGCAGTTAAGCAGCTGGGAGATGTGGGAATCCTGGATTTTGTTCTAGAGGAGGGTGGGTTTGAGCGGTTACATCCTTCTGCCATCCTCTTCCTGGCCTATTTGCCTGCCCTCTCCCCATTCTCTGCTTGTGGTCTCTGGACCATTTCCCCCACCCAAATGCTCTGTATTCAGTCTCAGTTTCTTCATTGTCTGTATGCAGCTACCCTGAAAGCAGACCTATTTGCTTTTGGGCTAATCTGCTTTCTGCTCCAAACTGCTTTGGTAGTTCTCAGTTTTGATGCCAGACCTTGCTAAACAGCTGGAAGAAAACTGTGGGAAAAGCCTGCTCATCCACATCCTCTTCATCACTGGAGTCTATGGGGAAACTCATTCCTCCTTCCCCTCAAATGTGAACAGAAGTGAGTATATTTTAAGAGTCAATTCAGGTCCTGATGCGGAGGCAGTTCTTCCCTGTGGTAGGTAGAGGGCAGGGCTTCACTGGTCAGACTGGGGGACACTTGAGTAGGGCTTCATCTCCTGGTCCCTCATCCTTGCTCTTGTTCCTCCTGCTGGCCCAGGGCAGGGCTGACTGCATGAAGGGGGAAATGAAGCCAGTGAGAAGAGTTCGAGGCTATAATTTGCTCCATAGCAAACTGTTTAAAGTGCTCAGTGGGGAGGAGTCAGCACCACAGCAATCTTTACACGATTTCAAAACCCTCACTTTCCAACATCTTGGTTTTAAGGACTTCAGCAAGATTAGGTGGGAAAGAATTTAAAGGATATTTCCCCCTCAGCATTAGATAACTGCTGCTGTTGAGTTCTTGCTAACATGTACAGTAATCCAGATCTCTTTTGACAAAGCCATGCATTATACGAGGCATCTGCATGTATGGCATAGCAGGCAATATAAAATTAGTAGTTATTGATTGGTAATTGAAATTAGTTAAATCTAAGTAAGATACCTATGCAATGATAAAGGGCTGTTTCTTCCACCTTATTACTTTCTCCAGGATGAGATCCAGAGTGAGGCAGGCAAACCTGGCATGTTTGTTACTAGCTTATCCAACTTCAGCATGTCAACAGCATGTCCACAGTCCTCACTCGTGCTGCATGGCCTTGAGATTTGCGAGAGAGGAGGCACTGGAAATGTTGTTCCTTGGAAAAATAAATAGCGTGCTGAAGAGGCAAATTCCATTGCAGTAAACAATAATACTTTGGAGGGAGTACATTTAAAACATGGTAAAAATATTTTCCCCATTTCTCATTCTTCTGGAGTATTTGCTAGAGTCTCTTAACAAGCAGAGCTTTATGCTGTATGAGTCTTGGAGCGTCACTGCACTTAGAAATAGCAGCCTCATGTAACAAGGATATTAGTGTGGCAACTCTCAGCAAACAGGAGCGCCTTGTGTTGTAACCTCCTGTGATGTTAGTGGGATTGAGTAAACGGTGTCTAAAGCTCTTGTAATACCTGCGAAAGGCACTGGCCTAGGTTGAGGAAATGTCATAACTGCATCTCTTCCATTCAGGTGAGTCACTTCAGTCATGTTGTGAGAGTTTCCACTTTGACTCTAGCAGACTAGCTGGTTTTAAGAATCCTATAAATGCAAAGGTGGGAGGGGTGGTTCATTTAAGAGTAGGAAAAATTGCAGATTTGTCACCTTGCTGCGGAAAACAGCACAGGTTCCCCGAGAAGATCACTGCAGCAATTTTGCTATGCTAATTGGGATAGAATATTACTTGCTCAGTGTTCTGTGTGCATCGTCAGTGATGCTTTTCCAGCAGCTTTCTGGATTTATTGGTTTCTCCCTGCTCTGTGCATTGAGTAAAAGGACAAATGTGTAGTGCTTGTGTTCTGTTACAGTGAGGTAGTGGTAGCTTGGATTTGGTCTATTTGTAATATTCTCTTAGGTAGTTCATGTAGGTTTTTTACATCTAAATGTAGACACATACCAGTGACAGGCTGTGCTGCTGTAAATACTAACTCGAATGTAATCCAAGTGCTGGACATCTTAAGTGAAACTTTTTATGCTAGCAGAGTGTATTTTGATTCTCACGTACTGCTGGTTCAAATTTAATCTATTCCCAGGCTTCAGAATACTTGATTAAGAAAACCAGAGCATGTCAAAATGCAGCAGAAAGACCTGACTGCTGTGAATGCTGTTAGTGTGGAACTTGTGATATGCACCACTAAGATGTAGCACCATTGTAAGCAATCATTTTTTCTTATCTATTGTACTACAGAAATGTTGCTTTTCTGAGTATTTGCCAGACCTGACAATCCGTTACAGCTACCCACTAGATAGGAATGTATTTTAATTAAAAATAATTAGCTAAAAGATGCTGATCTGTACTCTGAATCCTCTAAGTTAGAAAAATATTACTGTAAATATGCTAATGCACAGATTATAGGGTGCTGTTGCTGTGGCCAGATATCTGCTAAAATTTGAAGACCAAATATGGGGGTTTGGGACATTGCAGCACCACTACAACAATTCCTATACTTAGAGACCTTCAGTGATACAGACAAGATGAATCTGTCATAAGAAGAAAGCTAGGTACAGGCTCACAGCAGTGTTCCATCCTTGAACATCCACAGGTTGAATAGAAGTACATTGTTCTGTCAGCAAGTAAGGGTTCAACCTCACTGGTAAAGAAACTTCAAGTACCATAAAGCTGTAAAGTTTGTAATCACTAATGTATGGAAGAAACAAATGGTTTCTGATGTTTGGTAACTTCCTTCTGGCTTTGATGGAGGGGTCTATCCAGTGATCAGACCTGACATCCTGAGGCGTTTATGTCTACCCAGCATTTAGAATCTGAGCTGTTTCTGAAAACTTCTTGAGGTCCATGAACAAACGAGTCTCAGCCTGTGTTGCGTGCCCGGGGAACCCTTGAGGTAAACAAATCAAAAGCAACTCCTAGGGCTCTGGAGACAAGTGAAAGCTTCAAGGATGTAAGTGATGATCTTTGCATCCTGAACTTAATTTTATACAACACATTTGTTCAAAGAACATTACACAGAAGGAGTTGTTCTGTGGTAATGCTCTGGAAGGTGAAACTAAAGTAACAAAGATGAGGGTTCCACAGGTCACCAAGAAAAGATAAGGTGGCTGAGACTTTTTGTGAGCATCCAGCAGGATCCTCTAGAAGTTGGTGATGAGGGAATTTTAATTACCTAGATAGTCGGCGTATTTTTTTTTGCAGGTGTGAGATGTCCTGGTGACCATCCTGCACATGAAAGACTGAGCAGGAGAGAGTCTCATGGGGTGGATCCTAAGCAGTGAGAAGGAAGTGGTTAAGCATACACCACTGAAGGGCACCTTGACTAACAGAATGGTCTTCCACATTGGGTCCAAATAATGTCAAAGATTCAGGCAGGGAGAGTTTCATGATAGCCTTTTCTCAGGAAAAAGATATTGAGAAGATAAAATAAAACTCCTGAAATATTTTTTTATATGTGTGTGTTTATGCATGTGAATATATATATATAAAAATAAATAAAATTTTCATAGTGTTTTTTTAGGGAAGGGTTTATAGAAAGCACTATATATGATGATTTTTTTACAGAATTGCAGTTTTCTTGTAGACCTTAGGCATAAGTATGTAGAAGGCCAAAGCATTAAATGAGATTCAACTGGCAAGGAATCCTTAAAAAAAAACCTAGAGTGACGGAAGTGCTTAGAGGAAGATAAAGGAAGAGTTGATCGGATAATCCACAGAAAAAGACAGTTATCCATAGGTGATGCCGAAAAGGTCACCTACCCTAGGTGCTATTGCAGGTAACACAAGTGAACAAGGGCCAGAGCCCCAGCTGCTAGCACAGGAGGGAGAAAGCGGAGGAAGGACAGGTTATCCCATTCTGTCATCCACCTACTCTGTCTCCAGGGTGGTTTCATCAATGACCTAGATAATTACCTGGGAATCACGATTACTAAACTTGCATCTGAGAAAGACTCTGATTAAGCTGGAGGACAGGACTAGAACTTGAAGGTAGAATAAAACATCACTCAGAGGAAGGATAAATAAAAGCAAGACAGTAAAATATTCAACTGTGTGAAGAGAGCAACTTACTTATGTGGCAGTCCTAATGAAAAAAATCTGGGGGTTATCATGAATTAAAAGTGGGATGTATCAAGTGTTTTCAGGAGGATGGGAGGCAGGGAGGGGAGGAGGGGGAAACAAATTTTAAAAATAAGGAGAAAAAAAACACCACACAAAAAAAACCAAACAAAACCAAAACAAACCCACAAAAAAACCTGCATACACTTCCAGTATGGTGTTTAAGCAACAGTGTATCCTGTAAGATTAATAAAATAATCCTTCAGTTCTAGTTAATGTTCGTAAAGCCTGAGGTGAAGTACTGGATTCAGCTTTTGGGTTCCGTGCTTTGGTAAATTCATGCCAATTGGACTGTGCCCAGAAGGGAGCAACAGGAAAGTCTGGGAAATCTGATTTACAGAGAAGGCTTGAATAAACGGGAATTGTTTTGCCTGAAGAGAAGACTAAATGAAGGCATGCATTCTCAGTTGCACAAGGGAGAGGGAATAAACTCGTCTCCTATGTCCATGAGAAATAGGAAAAACAGTAATGAGCTTACATTATATCAAACAAGGTTGAGGGTACACGTTGGGGGAAATTTTCTCATGAATATTGTGGAGCACAGGAGTAGACGGCTTCATAGGTTTTGTTAGGACTCAGCATTACAGTTTTTAAGGGGAAATTTGACAAAGCTGACTGTAGATAGAACTTGTAAGTAGTTGATCTTGACTTGGTACAGAGGATAGATGATTTCCGATTCTGCTAGAAAGTATTCAAAACCATTTAAAACCACTGAAAGAAAACCTTTTTAAAGCTTGGATCATTTTAAGACTCCCACAAATGTAAAAATAACTCCAAATCCCTAAGGTAAATAACTTGAATGTGGGTACATATATCTTCACAAGGTAAAAGAAGCTCATTTAAGAGGTAGATTTGGATTACTTGAGCAGTTGTCTGACAAAAGTGTGCTCTACAAGCCCCTGAGCCCTTGCTGCTTGATGGGCTGAAATGGTGCTTCTCGATTTGCACCTGGAGCAGAAGTACAGAATCTTTGTAATATCCCGTGTTTCTTCACCACCTTATAGTACTAGAGGTTGCTTTTAGATGGTTAGTTTTACCTTTTTACTTAATTTTGTAAGGCAAGAGACGAGGCAGAAAAGAGAAACGGGTTTGCTCTGTCCTTTAATTCTCTTCTGTGCTTCTTCAAGTCCTTCTACCCTTGCCAGCAGACGTAGTCATCCTCAGAGGGCTTTGTGCTGGGATTGTCATGTTAACTCACAAGGGTTAAGTTGTCAAAAGTTAACTCACAAGGGTGCTCCTTCTGTGGTGTTTTGGACATGAAGTGGTAGGTATTATGATGGCGTTGCTGTTTGCTCCGTTTCCAGGAAGCTTCATGGGATGACTAAGTGGCTTCCGCTGGAATGCCTTCATGTTATGGAGAAGAAATTAGTTTATTCCAGCCCCTTGTAGCCAGGTCCCTCCCTAAATCTCTGGCTTGTTCCTGCAATGGTTGCAAATAAATGCCTAGGGAAAAGAAAGAAGAGGACAGGCACATAAATAGTGCTTCCCAAAGTATTCTCTCAGCCTCAAAGTACTTTCACTATGTGGATTTTCTAAGGCAAATGTGGTTTCTGCTTTAACTCATGCAGGAAGCTTCTTCCATATAGTTGCCCAGGCTCCCTTAGGCCTTGTGTCCACAACATCCTCGTTGGAGTTCCCAAGGCCTATTGCCTTCTGGTGGGCTTGAACGCTCTTCTGGTTTTGTATCACTCCTTTGCATTGGTTTGTGGGAAGGGATGACGAGCAATCAACCCCTGTCCATACTATTTGGGCTGCTTGTGGCTTTGTAGAAATTTGCCAAATCCAACACAATCATCTCCTTCAGTCCCATTCTGACCCTGGCCTTTCATTAAACCTTTTCAAGCCTTCATACTGTCTTTTTGAGGCCAAAGTTGCATTTGAGGAAGCCATGCATTTATACAGTGCTGGTACAAGTCAGTTCATTGAACAGAAATCCGTGTGGAGCCCCACTGTGGTGTCTCCTTCTGTGTCCCCCTTTGTTTAATGTAAGCTGATAGCAGGCAAAATAACCTGATAACGGTGATGTCCAGGAAAGTGGATTGAGGAGGGGGAGGTGTACTTTGAAAGTCCTTTGCAGTGTGGTGGTTGTAAGTCAAGGAACAGGCTGGGTACCTTGAGATCCTTCTGTTGGTGCTCTGATGTGGCAGCAGAGTGCTCCCCAGTCCAGCTGACTTCCACGCAGCCTCTGGCACTTTGTAGTTAAGACAACTCAGCGTGACAAGAAAAAGTTGCTGCCCTCAAATTGAAGCATCTCTTATTCGATTACCTAAAAGACACTTTTCAGGGGGTTCTCTAGGACAGTGCTGCTTGCTCACTAACTGTCTCTGGACATTTCTATCTCAACATTTGGAATAGGTAAAGAAATGCTAAACTAGGCTGATCTCCTCTCCTTTCTATTATTTTTGTACCCGGGGGTTCACTAGTGTGTTGACAATCCTGGGTAATGTTTTTCTCAGAAGGATGGGAATTTGAACTTGTGTGATTCCAAATACCTGTCTGTGTCTCTAATGGATATGTAGACCCAATTTAAAAGTTCTTACTAATTGGAAACTTAGTGGTTTTTAATTATTAGCATCTCAGTTTAAAGCTGCAGTGGAAGAATTAACAAGTCGTCCTTTTGTTTTTCAGCTATGGCAGCCATTCGAAAAAAGCTGGTTATAGTGGGTGATGGTGCCTGTGGAAAGACCTGTCTGCTGATTGTATTTAGCAAAGACCAGTTCCCTGAAGTGTATGTTCCCACCGTCTTTGAAAATTATGTAGCAGATATTGAAGTGGATGGAAAGCAGGTATGTGTACGCTTCTGTAGCAGTCAAATGAGCTTGCATTTATTCAGAATAGAATGGAGATCTCTGCACTTCTTTAATAAGTGGTTAGTACACATGCTTACTGCTTATTTTGTACATATATTTTTAAATATTAAGCATGTGGAAAAAATATTGGCCTTGCTAGAACCTGCTCATATCCAATGTCTGTTTAACAACCTATTTCTAATCTTATACAACTTGACATTCTAAAAAACATTGTTATTCCAAGTAAAATGTTGCAGTAGGTGGGAGGTGGTGGAGCAATTCAAAGACCTGCCTACATGCTAAGGACACTGGGCCGTTAGTCTTTGGAATCACGTAGTGGAGTCCCTGTTTCGTTAGGGACTTGGCATTGTGATTAACAAAGACTACTTGCTGGAGAGAGTCTTTCTTCATACCCTCTTCTGGCAATGTGCAGAATCCTCTTCAGAAGAGATGACTGACATGCTTCAAAGGGATTTGATTTTTGTAGTGTACATCAGCATCATCTGTCCTGCTTGTCTGAAGGAACACAATTCTTAGCAGCCAAGCTTACACACAGCTCACTGAGCTTCATTTTTAGTTTGTACTTCAGTAAATTAATCACTAAAATATTTCATTTTAGTTTTAAATATTTTGAAAATCAGTTTTCAGTTTGTATGACCTCTGAGTCCTTTTGTTTGCCAAACAAGCAGACATGCCAGACCCCTGCTCCAAGAGGCAGTTTTCAGAAAGCTGCTCTCCGAACGCTGGGTAGGTTGCCTTCTGCGTTTATGTCACACAAAATATAGTGTGTGATGTGTAAAATTGTCACTTTCCAGGATAGGCTGGAAGCGCACAAAGCGGAAACCTTGCACCTTGAAAGCTCAACTGTTTTCAAACCCTTTTAGGCAGCCATGACATATGTCAGTGTTGTTACTACAGCCACACAGACTTGGCCTTGGTGCCACAGGTCCTCACGTCAAGCACGCGGCAGGTTTTGGTGGTGCTGAGCTTCCCTGTCTCGCTCCTTGCTGCGACCTGTGCTTTTGCTCTGGGGTCAGGTACAGTCAGAACACCTTTCAGTCAGTTCTAGTTCAGATGCAGTGACGGATTGATTGAAACTGCTCAGTTTCAATCCTGATTTGAACAGAAACTTTTGTAGCTAGTTTTAGGCTTTATGTTAAATTTGATATTCTGCTGTTCCCAGCACGGGTTATTTGTGGCTTCAGTCATGATAGCTCATGCTACTGGAGTCTAAAAAGAGCTTTTTTTTCTTTCATGATATGAATGGGTAAAAAAAAAAATTACACTAATATTAGAACATGTTTTCCCCTCAAGTGACAGTTTCTGCAGTTTCTATATTGTATCCTAGACTGTAAGGACTATTTAAAATATGTATGATAGCAATTTTTCTCTCTTATCACTTAGTTAAACTTCCTCATTCCCTTCTGCCTGAATCTCTGCATCTCTAAATGGGTTGAACAGAGAGTCGTGGCCTATCAGCTATATGCAGCTGGTATCTAAATAAAAATTGCATGAGCAGCTTGAGCAGTGCATTTTCTACTGTGGAAATGCCAGCTGAATTTTTTTGTAACTAGATGACGTACTTTATCTAAGCACTTTGTCTTATGAAAACTTGATTACAAAAGTTCTTAGGGGAGCAGTGCTTAAGAACTGTTTTATTTGACAGCCACTTACCTCTGTCTTGCTAGAAAAGCATTACCAGAAATGTTCAGAAGCCATGTGAAGACAAAACAGCGATGGTACGAGCTGTATATTCTCTTTTTTCAGATGGAGCCAGAGGAGCCGATTCCAGTGTCATATGAGGGAAGCCTCAACAGGCATCTCTGCAAAACATACAAATATGTGCTACAAAATTCTCATTTGAAAATGAGAATGCAGAGGTGACTGAGAGGAGTATTTCAGTCAGATTTTTTTGGATATGCATGCAACTAAGGCTTTATACCTTCACAATTTAACCAGACGGTTGCATTTGCATATTCAAGCTCACATTTGGGTTCTGGTTATGCCCATTTGTATTTACCTGAGCTGCTGTGGACTTTTTTTCCCCAAAATTTATGAACATAATTGCTTAAACAAGGAGGAGACCAGTCTGTTGCAGAGGCAGATGCATCAGAGAATCTCAAGTATACCTTAAGATCTTGATTATAGTTTTCAGATTTTCTAGTTTAAACGTTGGCTATTCTTTCTACAGTTTTAAACAATCCTACTGGAGTGTTCCCCCCTAGCTCCACTGTAAGTAGAAATACTGAGAACATCAGCTACTTTACTCAGTTCTTAGTCACAAGAAGCTTTACACACAAGTCAGGTTTTTAATTTCTTAGTTACTACAGGTTCCAGTTGCAAACCATTTGAAAAAGTGCATAATCCTTAAAAGCATATACTTAAGAGAGTCCACTTTCACTGAAAACTCGTATTTCTAGAGCACTCACCAGAGAGCTCCCCAGCCCTTGGGAGCCAATTCCCTTTGATTCTTCTGTCTTGCTTTTCTGCTGGTAGCTTTTATTTCCTTTCAGGGAACTGACACTGGTCATGGATATAAGAAAAGTCTCATAAGATTCAGTAAATTGATTTTTGGAGTTATGGAACATAAAGTTTCTAATAGTTCTCCTGTCAAAGCAGTTTGTTTTATAGTCTCCTTGTAGCTTGTTTTGTGTGGTGCTGACTGAAATATTTTATCCACTTCTCTTGAGTTACTAGCTTCTAAATCAAGACTTTCCTGGTGGTTTGGCTAACTGCCTTCATCTTTCTTCTGCAGGTTGAGTTGGCTTTGTGGGATACAGCAGGACAAGAAGACTATGATCGACTTAGACCGCTTTCTTATCCAGATACTGATGTTATACTTATGTGTTTTTCAATTGATAGTCCTGATAGTTTAGGTAAGTAGATTGCTAACTGAATCAGAACTGCATCTCATGTTGCTGTATTCCCCTTGGAAATCATGCTGCAAAATACATTTTCACATGCTGCAATGATTGAGAGCATTCTTAGTTTCAAAATTCATACTGTTTTTCAGGCATTAAGATCATCTTCAACAATGCTGAGTAGCAATTTGTAAGCCTCAGCAGCATGCTGTATTTACCCAGGGCTTTGCTGCATAATTTGAACAACTCTTAGTGGGGAGGCAGCTCCTGGGCCTAGATCAGCACCCCATGCCAGCAACGTTGTTTGGTGGGCCAAGGCAGCGTGCTGGTGTGCTCGTCCCCTGGGAGGGGCTGCCTTGGGGGCCCTGAGCAAGCAGGAGGGCTGTAGCTGCTCTCCCCTGTGTCCAGGAGTGCCGTGAGTACATAGGTGTTCACCAAGTGGCATGGCCTGCCCATGGTTGGATGTTTTTTTTTTTTACTTGAAAATTGTTAGTTCTTACATGCTCGAGACCACACTATATGCAGGAAAACAGAGTAACTTCCTTTCTATGTAAATGGGAAAGCTAGCTTTATGTTTTCATCCCTTCCACCACCCCAACCCCCTCTTTTTATTCAAGAGAGGTCAGCTTGAAACATTCTGAGTTATTAATGCCAAATAGCCTGGGGTTTTTTGCTCTCCACTTGGCGGGTGAAAAACATGAGCTAGAACCACAGTGGAGGGGGGCTTGCACTAAAAGGGGGGTGGCTCTCACTGGTAGAACTGATCAGAGGCTGGAGATTGATACTCTCCTAGTCTTCTCCTTTCCAGTGACTGATGTTTGCTTGTGATGGAGAAAAGCAGATTTGCCTGATTTATGATTTCTGAGCTCCAAAATCATACGGTTTGAAATATCTGTGTATTAGATGGGCACCTTGTCTGTGTGGAATCCAAGACTGAAGTCTTTACTGATTGATTTGTGAATCTGATGCACAGATATTGATGTATTTGATCTTACAAAGACGTTTTTGAAGAGGGTAAGGAGCAGGAAGATAGAGATACTCTTACTTCTAAGACTCAGCATCTCTGGAACTTTGATTTCTGTCCCTTTAAAATGATAATTACTCCATCGGTCCATCCAGTGTAGTCTCCTAAATGAATACATTGCAGTAGCACTTTCTTAAACAAGTGAATTTCTGTAAAAGTTCCCTTATGTACTTCTCACCAGTGGGATCTGTTCACTAGTGGCTATTTGTGAGGTTTCTTATTAGAATGCAGATAATGTTATGGTAGATCTTTAGGCACATCAATTGTGTGTGTATGACCAGCTGTACTCTGACAAGAACCTTCTGTACAGTGACTGGCTGGTACTTGTTTATAACTGGTCAAAATTATGTCCATGCATTGGGCAGCTCCTAGCCAGGAAAGGTGAGAGGCTGCTCTGCTTTGTCTATTAAGGACAGATGTCAAATGATTTTAACTGGGGCTCATAAATGGGATACCAGTTCTCTGTTAAATGTATTAAACCACTGAATCCTTTGGAGTTTTCTACTGTTAGGGTGATCATGATCACTGCAAGCTGTCCTTAGAGAGGCTTTTTTACTACACCTTTGATCTCTTTTATGGATGAACCCTGCCTCCCAGAGTTGTCATAGGAAGAAAGAAAAGTGAGACAAAAAGGATCCAGGAAGCACAGAAATGCAGTTAATGGAAGGATTAGTCCTGATTGCAGCTACCATAGTGGTTGAAAAACACCACTCCTGTCACAATTCGCAGAAGGTTTGAGTAAATGAGCAAGCAAAATATTCCCTAAGATGTCTCAGTGGCATTACAGTCTGACAGGGATAATGATTGATAGCTCCTCAATCTCGTT
>JMFS01052685.1:0-26315 GCA_000699545.1 Podiceps cristatus | reverse complement strand
TTCACAGGTGTCCGCGGGGAAGTTAAGGAAAACGGGGCGCCCACAAAGCCGTGCCCAAAAGCCCCGCGCAGGCTCAGCACCGTCCGAAGGGATCCTTTTGCCATGTGCTTTGCTTTAGTAAATGAAACCGGAAAAATCTGTCTCTGACCAACAGAAGCCGCCCCGCAGGCAGCAGGACGGAGTACGCAACAGTTTCTAGGGCAAAGCTTTACGTACCCAAGATCTTATCCCTTCTCGGCTGACAACAACCACCTTGCTCTGAAACCCCGCCGCAAAGAGGCCACTCCAGCACGCGCAGGCCCCGCGACAAGCCCAAAAACGTCTGGTACACTGAGCAAAACGGTCTCTTCCCTCTAGCCTGAAACCCGCTCTCGGCCAGCCTACAGCACTTTAGGAAAGGGCCATCCCTTACCCAACAGAAGGAGACCAGACGCGAAACGACGAGCCACGCAGCAGTACAGCAGAAATCGCGCATAGATCTCAAATTTGGGACTCAGAGCGTTTCTCGCGTATCAGCAACAAAACTCCTCGGTCTAATATTAAACGGTGTCCCCAGAGAAGAAAAGGGGGGACCAGCAACAAAGCCCTGGGTTCCGAGAACGCTCCAACGCAGGTTTGAAAGCGGGTTTTTAACACTAAAATCCGCATTCCCGACACAGTCTTACTCCATCGTTTTCCCCTTCTTGGAAAGATGACTCCCCCACGCGCTCCAATATTTAGAGTTCTCACATTCAAGAGGACGTCAAGAGCAAAGAGAGCTGCATCGACATCTTTCTTGGAGAGGACCTTCCCTTCTCTGTCTGACATGCGATAGTCAACACCAACACGCGATACTGGCCGTCAGTCTATTTGAAGGCTGAACTGACCAGGCCGCTGCTGATCCGAACCCCTTTACACCAATTGCATTCTGCCCCGAAACTGGCGCTTTTTTTTTTTTTTTTTTTTTCCCCCCCCCATCTGAATATTTAAATTTCCCCAGAAAGCTGCTTTTGGTGTAACAGGAGTTGCCCACATGCCACAGGGATATCTTGCTGAGTTCCCTTTGTTTCCCCTTGCTGTAAAATGCCTCCTGCAGAGCGCAAACCCCCATTTGCAGGGGTTTCTCTGGGAAAGGGAAAAAAAAAATCTAATAAAAAAAAAAAAAAAAAAAAAAAGGGACAGTGTCAGGTCTCTGATCCCACTGTTTTCTCTTTAGGTGATAAATATTCTGTGCTCTTACTGAAACACTTCTGCCACAGCCTTCCCTGCTTCCTCATCCCTCAGCTACCAGAATCCCACCCACCGCACAGCAGGAAGTATCTCCGGATTTCAGGTCTTCCCCTGCAAGAGGTGGCTTTGTTAGTCAGCCTGCTGAAACCACTGATGTCAGGAGCTGCTCTCAGCTCTCCCGCTGATGCCCAACCCTGCCCAGAGCTCCAGTTTTACAGCCACTCCCTGCCCGGCCGAGCGCAGGTGCTCCAGCCTGACTTAATACCCACCCCGCGCCGTGAAACAGCGTATTTTGGGTATAAAGCAGCTAGTCGGAGATGAACCGCTGCTCTTTGTTTCTGCAAATCTCTATTCTCCAGCGTACGGACTCATCTCCTCTCCAGGCGGGTGCCAGGCAGAGAGCCCGGCTCTGGGATGTGGCTAATGAGGGCGAGGTGCTGACTCGCTCTCTCTGAGGCCTACGGTGTCTCTTGCAAAGATCCACAGCCCTTGGTTTCACGCAGAGCCGCGAATGACCGGTTTCCTGTCCTTCGAGCCACTGAGATTTGACAAACTAATTCCTTAGCCCAGCTGGCCCTTTGAACAAGGAGATATGCAATCACCGTGGGGAAGAAAAATAATAATAATAAAAAAAGCAATGCGCACGCTAAATACAACATATTATCTAGCTGGGAGGCAGCTGGCTTAGAGCCCTAAACGATAGGATTTCTGTTTCTGTATTGCTGACGCGGTGGCTGATTTTGTGGCTGTGTTGCTAAGTCACCGCGGTAGGTACAGGCCCCCTCTTTCCGGGCGCTGTACAGTCCCAAAATTCAAAGCAGCAAATCCCCACAAGCACACTCTGCCAGGGGCTTTCACGGCAAGACACTTCCACGTGTCTCTCTAGTCCGACCGAGGACGCTGAGCCCAGCCAAGTCACTACGAAGAAAGATGTAACCGAAGCGTTAAAGATCAAGCCACTTACCCACGTGCAACGGCAGCAGTCAGCAACAAAGCCAACGTTTCTTCCCACTTATACCAGGTTCATCCGATAAAAGCTGCCTCCTCCTCCTCACGTCGCCTCTTCGTATCAGTGTGGCCACCACAGCATGATGCGAGCAGCGAGTCGCGCCTTTAGGAGGAAAGGAGAGCGGTTGCGGAAATCTGAGATCCAAGTCTGTTGTCAGTTGAGTCGCGAGAGCTAGACTTGAGTCGCGAGAGCTAGACTTGAGTCGCGAGAGCTAGACCGCCGGGAGCTGGAGCCCCAGGAGAGCCCCGGAGGAGACGGGGATTAGCTGCAGGAGCAGCAAAGGCTGTCTGGACAGGCAGGATACTTCCGCACCAGCTCCCGGCCTTGGGAATGCCATCCACGCGAAAGAAGGGAAACCGCAGCTGCTTACACAAGGAAGGCGGGCAGGCTGCCTGCAGGGGAAAAGTCTTCTCCGGTGGAGGCAGTTCCCAGTAATTCTAGCTCCGTAAAGGAGCACCATCCATCCGCACTGCCACGCCAGCGAAGGGCCGGGTCCGAACAGCCGGTGCCAAAGGCTTTTCCTCCCCGCAGTGTCTCTCAAGGGTTCTGTTCACAGCGTGACTCCTCGATTCAAATCTCACCGACAGTGCCCTCCCACCCAGATTCCTGCCAAACCACCCCCAAACCACCCGGACTATGGCTGCAGCTAAAACATTCAATCCGGTCCGACAACTTCCACAGCCGATACAAAAGATTGGGGGAGAGATAAAACCCACAGGGTGTCCTGTTACTTTGCATTCCAGAGAGTAAATAAAAGGCTGATTCAGTGGGAGGAGAGGAAAACGTCACCCAGCTCTGCGGTTTCCAGCTGAACCGGCAGCCCCCGGAGAGCAAAGGTGGACCCTGGGTACGGCTCCGCTGACCGTCTGCACAGGGACAGTTTTTCCGGCTTTCGGGCCTGTGCCAAGTTGTCTCGGTACAATTCAGCCTCTCCATCTGTAACGCAAGGAGACAAATTACCGACTTTGGAGAATGGGACCCGTAAAAGCGCGGCGAGCTGCCCTCGATTGGCCGCGCGCTGCTTTGAGGCAGAGGCGAGAGGTGGTGCTACTTTTCAGAAGGATTACGGTGTAATTTGGGCGGCAATTTACCCTTTGATCTCCAACGCTTCTCTCCAGAGCTCTGGAGTGCGAGTCCTGCTTCCAAAACATGACTTTGGCAGGCATCACCGGTAGCTTTGCCCTCCTGGGATCCCGAAAGCCGGCCAGAACAAAGGGCGCTAGCGACCGTACGGGCGAGCAAAGGCTGCGACAGCACGCAACACGCTCGCAATGAGAAAGTCCACCCTCAGTGCCCCCCCCCCCCAAACGCTTCCCAGTCGGCTCCGACACTCGCTTGCAAAATTAAGGGGGGAGCGTTTCTTGTGCCTCTGTGGCTCGTGGTGCCAACCACCTGACATTCGTGGGACCCCAAAGCGCTAGGAAGCACGCCATAGGACGCAAGCTCGCCGCCGGGACTATCCTATGAGCTGGGTCTCTTTCTTGAGCTCTTCGTGGCTTGTGAAAGCAGAACTTCTTTCGTGAGCTCTGAATCAGCAAGAGCGGCGTTTGCCAGCCAAACTTTAAGTGCAACAGAGTGGACGAGCTTGACTGCCTGGTTTCTGGCGCTGCCTATTTTGAAACCTGGCTGCAGACTCAGGCACACCCAAGATTCAAAGTCAGTTAAGGCCCCGGCTGCCTAACGAGCTGCGAACGCGTTAAACTGAGGCCATGACTTAGCTGGGAGAGAGATGCAGAAAAGGCGTCGGAATCGCCCATTTCTCTCAGGTTTATTACAAACCAGTAGAGCGGACCCGTGCTCGCTTGCCTCGCCACCTTATTTTCCACGGAAAATAGAAGTTCAGACTTTGTGTTGCCGTTACCTCAGCTGTTTACAACCGAAAAACAAAGCACGCAGCTTTGACCTTTCACTTATTCCTCTTATTTCCCTCACTTTGTTGGCGCAGAGAACAAGGGGTGTGGTACGTAGTGTTGGGGGTTGCTGGTTTACGGTCCGGCCCCTGCTTTCAGACAACAAACTGCCCCATGTCCTTCCAGCTGCCCCTCTAGTGGGGTTCGGTGAGGCCGCACGTGCTGTTGACATGAAGCGGGGAAACTGGCCGCAAACTCTCCCACAGAGTTCAGTCTGTCAGAGGTGAGAAGCAATACGTGCTCTCCTAGGTGATGCTCGTCCTCTCCGGGATGAGGCGGCAGGCTGGATGAAACACCCTGCAGGCTTGCAGACCCGCTCTAGTCCATTCTCCACCCCAACACCTCCCCTCCTCCCAAGACAATCTGTTCCAGCGCTAAGGTGTCCTTAGTTCGGGTTTTCGTAACGTCCAACCTAGATCTCCCTCACCGCAGGAAAAATTGGGGAGCTCTGACTTGCTTCCCCATGGCACTTCTACCAGTTCTCTGAAGCTCAGAGACTCGTTGCTGGCTCACGAGTACTTGTCAGGAAAAGGCGGTTCACCAGCGGAAGGAAAGCCCTCGGATTCCTTCCACGAGGTGGCAGGGAGATGTTGGGAAACCTGCCTCACCTTGCGACCCGTCTCAACCTCTGAGAGAAGCGAGCACTCCTCTTGAAGAACCAATGAGCTGGGAACAGTGGTTCCCGGCCAATTAGTTGTTGCTCTCTGTGATGCTTGACCTATACCGTAAAAAAAGCAGGAAAAAGGTAAGCGGGGATTAAATCCAGCCCTAACGCCAACCCTGATCCTTCCTGCCCAAACTGTTACAATCCAGGCGTGGGGACGTAGCCAAGGAAAGCTTTCTTCCTACTGGAGGGAGCTCCTGGGTTTGCTGACCCTGAACAGAGACAGTACCCTTTCAGCCTGCCCACGGCGCTTCGCCTCACCTCCACAACACAAGCTGAAAAAGATAAAAAGAATAAACCCTAGCCACCAGACGCAAACTCGGCTTTCTAATAGCCCAGGACTCATCCCTATGACCGGGGGCTCTCTCTTGGTCACGATCACCTAAAAACACAGACTAAGCTTTCACGCTGCCTTTGAAAGGAACGGGGTGCTAATTTTGTGACAGCGAAGCGCTTAGGGCTTGGGGGGAAATCCCCACCTTCGCACATTAACACCTGCCCAGCTGTCTTAGCGTGCGGTTGGAACAACAACCCGGGTAAATTTATGATTTTTGGTAAGCTACCGGCTTCCCGGGTACCACACAGTGACAATAAAACTGACAGAAAAGAGAACGGCACCCCTCCCTGCTTGGCACCAGCTTTAAGACCCTTCCATAGCCACTACAGGGGCCAACCAAAGTTGGAAATGCACTTTCAGCACAGGAACACTAACAGCAAACCTCCATCCAACAACTTACCACGTTATTGCTTATCGTTAAGCTACCCGGGCCGCCCCAGCTGCGAAACAGAACTTCCTTCCTTACAGCAGCAAAGCAGTGCAAAGGGAGATCAGTAATTCCTAAAACCGCAGTGACTCAAGCGCTGTTGACTGTCTGCCCATACCCAGAATTTCACCGTGTAACTGAGAACGCAGGAACGATTCTCACCATAGACTGACTTACAAGCGACTTGCTTAAGCACTTAAGTCCTCAGTGCAACCCCCCCCCTTTTTTTTCTTGAGTAATAAACGTATTTTTCTCTGTATGTCTCAGAAATACCAAGTAGCCATTGTTTCCCCAAGCCCACACTGAGAAATTCTGCCCCGTTGCCAAAAATTCATTCAGAATGACACACGAACACATCAAAGTCATTTACCGGTTTTTAAACGGTGCCAGCATCTTTGCAGGTCCTCGCTAAGTCTTCAAGCAGCATCAGCACAACGGGGAAAGGAGCCCGGCGGGTTTGCTCTTCGGTTTTCTGGGCCGAAACGGCCCGGCTCTGCGTCAGCACCTCCACTTACTGATGCTCCCTCCTGTATTTGGTTGGCGCCTTCCGCTCTTTCTTTAAGCGTTGCTGCGAAACCGCCCGATCCCGGAGGTCTTAAGGATCATGGTTCTGACAGGTGAGTTACTTTGCTCCAGGTCTTGCAGCCTGGAGGCTGGTGAGAAAAAGTAATGTTAGAAGAGATGGATGTAAGGCTTAGCAAATCGGTCTGGTGAATACTTCTAGAAGGAAACAAATTGCTTCCTGAAACACCTACCTCTGATTCAGCAGTTTTTAGGCTCCAGCACAGGCTGCCATATAAAAGATTAATCCACTCTCAAACAGATTAATCCGCATTGAATGGGTCACTTTACGTAAAATGCATCATCCCTAAATTAAATCATTAAAATCCAAATTTGAGCTACTTATCCAGTCGTCTTTTTATACTCCACAGAAAGAAATGGTTATATCCAGAGAGTGATTCATCCTACAAGAATCGGAGGTCAAATGAATCGCCCTCTGGAGGTATCACTGGCTCCAAACGCAGCCTGGGGCGAGAAATTCCCTTTTCTCTATCTAGAAGTTCAGTGCCCAAGTGAAGACCGACAAATCCAACCTACCGTCTCTGGGCGCCGTCATTTCCCTTTGGCGAACTATACGGCTACTCTACTCCTTGTTGTCCTCAGCTACCCCAGCACTTACTGGTCCGTAGCAGGGCTGGATAGCGAGAGGCAGGGTGGGAGAAACGGTATCCGTGGTTTGCGGAAACACCCCCGTATTTCGATACACATTCACAAAACTCCCATTAAATGATGAGGCGAAGTTGGTACTCAGGCATCTTCATTCACGGTGCTACCCTGAAGCTTTTATCAAATGAGCGATGGATGCATTAGGCTACGTTTGAATGATCCGGCGTAGCACGGGGGATCCCCTTCGATGTACAACACGTCTCATCTACCCACAAGGACTATGATGCAAGCGAATATCGGATTGAGGTAAATTGGTTGCTACCCAGCAATGTGAAAGCGCAGATCTGTTTGAGGTAACCTCCCCGTTTCCATCTAGGACGCAGCAGCGCATCCTCCTCACCCCACAGCTCTGCCCAGCCTGCAACGAGTCGCCGCCTTTAACGTTGCGGGGGCAAAAGTCTACATTTCCGACTGCCATCCTATAGGGCGACGTGGGAAGTACTCAGCCGGAAGGGTCCTGAGGGACCTCAGGGACCACGTCCCGACCTCACGTCAGGCAGGACCGCCTACAAGGGCTGAGCTTCTTGTGACTTCGCTCACAGGTTTGCCATGTGAAAACCAAGTAACGACGCGTCTGAATTTACCTAAAAACCGTGCCAGTGACTTCAAGGCGTTTGGAAAAGGAAGATCAACAGTTAAAAACGTGCAGGTTGATGTCTAATTCACTATCGCTTTTGAAAAGGAACACTTGAAGTAACCTCAAGGTGAGCTCACTGGGTTAGGAGGGCATCCTACCGAGGTATATAAATACAGGTGCACCCACCCCCCCACCTTTTTTCCAATTTAAATAAAACAGAGCGGTCGTTAAAATAAAGGTTAGGAAGGCTATCAATGGCCTTTGGCAGCTCGCGTAACACGCTCAGTCCTTGTGTAAGCAATGATTACACAGACATTCTCTTGCTGGAAATAAACGTCTAATCCACGTTTTTTTGAGAAATAATTGAGGCTCTTGGATAACTCGAGTGACAAACTTCCATTTTTTTAATTAAAAAAGGTTAAGGGAAAGACACATAGGGCTGAAAGCCTCTTCAGTTTCAGGCAGGACAAACAGATGGAAAATGAGAGTACTGTCGGCTTCGTGCTTTCTCTAGGCCTCCTTCCTCTGCGGCTCTTACTGCCGCGCTCATCCGGAGCAGATTTCAGTCGCCAGAGCAAGAGGACGTAAGAGCAAACGCCACTCGGAACACCGTCCAGCTTAAATATACCCTCATCCAGCCCCAACAAACACCAAAAACAAAACCCGAGCCCCTCTCTGCCCTTCAGCCTCCCGTGGAGAAGTTAAAGGTTACTTATTAAAAACCAAGGGCTCTTTACTTGCAGGAGCTTCAGGGTTATTTTTCAACCAGGGTGGTAGCAACTCATCAGACGGGCGGCAGCTGAACCATAGAACAGGCTGTATTTCTTTCTTGAAAGCTGGGAGTAAACACGTACTATTTAATCCAGCGTGGGGTCCTTGGAAATTAGAAGCCCACGTAGCGACCGACGTTTTTCTCTTTTCTCAAAGATCACACACTCGGGAGGCCAAGACAACAGGCTTCGGCCAAGCAGCGATGAACACCAAGGTTGCTCGCGCGTGTGCAACCAGTTCAGCGAACGGCAGAAAGGGAAGAAAGGTGTTGGCCTGAACGGCAAGACTCTAAAAACTCAGTAGCAGGAACAATCTGAGACACGCTGAACTCGCGGGATTAGATGCAGGTTTCTCCTTTTGTTAAATTTTTAACACTGCCGAAGCCCCTTGTGAGCAGTGACAAATTCACCGGCTTACTCGCAAGAGGATTCACAGAAATGTACGGGGCTTCACGCTGTAACCATCGTTCAGCAGTTGATTGGAGGCTTTGACACTGAAGAACTTTATTATAATTATGAGCAGAACTAAGATAGTGGGATAACCTTGATTATGTTTTGAATTTAGAGGCTCTTTCAGATAAGCGATACCGGGAAGTCGCTCATCACCTCTTTAATTTCTTATTTTAACCTCACAACTAAAAGGACTTAAGGACGTCCTCGCCTCCCTCCCAAACCCCAGCCTTTCTGCCGTCTCCTCAGTCGATAAATGTACAAAAAAAGGTACAAAAATTGACAAAGTAGCACAGGTGCTCAGAAAACCTTTATCACTCCAAATTCTGGTCCCGAGGCATCTAAAGCGTAATTCAAGAGCATGCTTTAAAACGGTGACCCGATGTGCCCTGCTTATTCAATGCTTGCAGCCAACCGCTTTTTTGGGTTTTTTGTACTGAAATACCCGATTTCCTCCAACTCACCCCTGAAGTGGGTCAGCCGTTAGTGGTTCTGAACAGCAACACACGCAGCTCCAGCCAGCACTGGCGAGCGCTGAACGGCATGACTCGGTTCTTTAAAGAGATTATATTTGGGAACGTGTAACTCGGAGCAAACCACATACTTTCAATAATAATAATTAAAAAAAAAAAAGACTACAAGAGAAACCAGGTTAAAAAGAACCATCTTACAAAGAAGATGGACAATCTATTAGCCCTTGGCAAGCTGGACAACCATCGTACACAAACCAAGCAGCTAGTACAAAACCGAAAGGGGATGGCAGAGAGATTTGTAAGGCTTTCTGCCCTTTCTTTCTTCTCCTGGTCCAATTATGTCTTCTCATCTCATTCCCAGAAAGCTTCAAGGTCACATCAGAACAGCCACAAATCCATCTCCGCTATGTGCAAAATTGAAACAAATTTACATAGATAAAATCGCAAAGGTTAAAACAAAACTAAAGGCCGGGATCATGGGCTAAAATATTTCTTCCGAGTCCAAGACACTACAGTTTGGGTATATTCGAAAACATATTCCAAACTTTTAAAGCAAGCTACGGTCTCTTTTGACTGATAAAAAGGTTTTATTTGTCGAGGAAAAGTAAAGGAGGATCCTTCTGGTGAACACTTTCTTTTTTTCCTTTCCAGTATATTCCCATTTGCTGACAGACTTGTTCACACAATGACTTTCGGCATCTCCTCCGCTTCTCCCTCTTCCCCACGGTTACTAGCTTTTTTACAGCACAAACCATCTTGACTCTCATCCCGCCTTTGACAGAAACTTGACATGGAAGTGGTATCTGTTCAAAAGAAGTCTGAGCTCAGAGATAGGGGAGAGGTATTTAAAAAGTCTATAAATAGTACACTGAATGTGTTAGGGGTCTACTTCCAGGCTACGTTACAAACTCTGGCGCCCAAGTCACCGTCCAAAGTCACCTATAGAAAAGTTAGTGACAGCTAGAGTCCAGCAAAAGGAGGCATCTTCTTCCCGACTTTGAAAAGCCACGGAATTACCCTTTCTAAGTGAGTTTCCCCGGTTAAGGAAGACCCAAGATCAACCGCTTTGCCTACAACCCAAAACCGCACAGAAACGATATTCACAAAAAGCCCTTCGGATGGGAAGAGAACAAAGAAAAGGAAGACATTTCTGAAATGATCGATGCCACGGAACTTGGCTTTACGTATCTGGACCGAAACATTTTGTTTTGTAGGGACAGCCTCTTTTGCTGTGGAATTTCTACCTAGACACCACAATGCTGACTCCGGACAAGCAACGTGACAGAACCCAGTCCAGACCCTAGCCTTGACTGTGGTTAGGTAGTCTCGGGCGGCTGGATGCGGGATGACCATGGACTCGAGGAAAAGTGATCCATTTTCCAACCAGTGTTCACAGCTGATCTTGGGTCTGCTTTGGAGACGGAGCTGTTGTCACAACCACTGTGGAAACGGCTTTAGTAGAGCCCGACACCGTTCCCTGCTGGAGGTGGGAGGCCGGTACGGTTTGAATTCGCACCTGTTTGAAACGGAAAGGAAAAAACTCAACCTCGTGTCAAGAACAACCCGGTGACACGTTGCACTTGCACCGCACTCTGAAGCGCTGGTAAATTACCTGTTTCGGCTGCCAACAAAAATTCAGTTAAGCGAACGAGACAAAGCACCAAAACACATCAAGAACAGAATCTGCCAGAAGAAGATGACTCCATCCACTGTTCGCGTGGGGTGGTGGCAACAGATCTCAAGACGAGAGAGGAAGAAGTAAAAAGAAGTGTGAATAAAAACCTGCACGCCAGCTGCTTTTACAAGCTGCCAGGAGGAGGGGAGGACGTGGATCCGTCGGATACTTCACTTCTGCAGACTGGTTACTAGCAGCTCTCAATGCAGATTAATTCCTCGGCATTACAGAACACTACGTTTCCAGACAGAAAGATGGATATGCAAAGAAGCGATGCCGTTTCTTCAAGAAACGGTGACCCACGGAAGCCGAAGTACCAAGCGCTACAAAAAGAGCCGAGCGTACAGAAACAATCCTTCCAGCGGTTGGGAACGTTACCTGACAGGATTTTTGGTTTTACATTCCTTAGACTACCAGTGCTTCAAAAACATTTAAAAACTGTATCTGGATGGAGGGAAGGTAGAGGAGATGACGCACCGGCCGTGCTTAGTGCAGACACCACAGCCGAGCTGCGCACCCGTACCTCTGACGGAACCCCACTACCGAGTGTAAAGTCCTCCTGGAGACGTTAAGTCATAAAAAAAGCAAATAACATTATCATTCCAGGTGCCGTTACCTGCGTGGCCTGGCCTTGCTGCTGCAGCTGCTGTAGTTGTTGTGCGGTCAGAAAACTCACTGGCTTGTTCCCAGCGATCAGTTTTGTCCCCGCTGGCATCGTAGTCAGGATGATATTTCTACCTAATCCACTGATGCTAAGGAAAGAGAATTGTCGAAAGGTTAGTAAACAGCACAGCAGGCTCGGTCTTTCAGACTCACAAATTGTTCTTCTGTTGCTAGGAGATTAGTCATCTAATTTCCTAAGGATTTTAAGCAGTGGATTTTTTTTTTCCCCCACAAAACCGGCAAATACACGAGCGCCAAGTTTATGCCGACATTTATCACTATGATAGAGAATTGCTTTATCACGCGAATTAAACCCTCTAGCTCCGGAGCGTGCACATCACTGGGTTAGTCTGATCAGACCCCAACGCGTCTCGAGGAATGCAGAGAACAGCCAAGCACACAGTGTTCTGCCTTGAAATATTAACTAAGGGAGACGCTACCAGAATTCATGGAAGGATAAACAAAAAGGCTTCGATATCTGAATGCCAGAGGAATTTTCACTGAGGCAGTTAACGCTTCCCCAGTTCCCTTAGTGGAGAGACGGCGTCAGATTACACATATTTTTAGGTACGTCACCAGGTTAATTCTTGCTCAAACACAAGGAACTAAGCTAATAGCCGGTTTTGAGGCAAAGAACATTTTTTGCTTCGGCGCGTTTGCTAGAACCTGAATCTCAGGGCGCCTAAACAAAGACTCTATTCTCACTGCCAGACACCATATTCATTCCGTTTCTCGCAGACTAACGGACCTACGAAGGGGCTGCACCCTCTGCGCGCTAGCTCCCCCGGGACCTACTGAACGCAGACCCTCCTCGCACGATTTCTAAAGCAAAACTACCAGATGCCAAATACTCACTTGGCCCCGAGGTTGCCCTTGATGATGGGGGCAGTCACCACACTCTTGCCTTTCACGGGCTGGCTGATCACCGACAGAGGCACTGTTATTCGTGCTGGTAGTTTACCCTAGAGAAGTTGAAGAACACGTGAGGAGCCGCGGGGAGTTCAGCAGAGAAACCGCTTGCCAACATGCAATTACCACTCAGCTCGCTTTTTAGGAGTCCTGGGAGTAGAAGCCAACAGCAGCTTTGCTGATGAAATCTGTGCTCCGTTTCAGGCTCATTACAATTCACCTCCATCTCATTCACTTCACAGCTGCCCGAGCCCTGAAAACCCACATCATCTTTGCACCACAGTGTTCCTCTGGGAAGGACCACTGTATCCGTCCGTGGGATTTTTTTTTTATCCTTGGGAACCTATCGTTAACGTCAATTAGCGCGCGCCCACTTTCGCGATACAGGTTACGGTGCCTTCAGCTTGGGGCATTAAAATCGCGTTAAACGGGGAAATCGGTAAAAAAATTACTACCAGTAACAAGCACTCCTAGTTCTGACACCATTCCAAGGGAAATGATTTCAGAGGTGTGGGGCAAGACGCTGAGCTGCACGCGGTAGGCCTTTAGAGAAGCAAAGTTTATTTCGTTCACTCGCAAGAGGAGGTAAGGGAAGACATTTTTCTGACTGTTTTCTGGTCATTCAGCATTTGGCTACAATTCCAACACCGTGAAATGAGTTGCAGACCCACATTCTACAGTGCTTAATTTGAGCCTTTGCGGACGTAAAGAGAAGTTTTCAGAGATAAACCGTCAGCGCGTTTCAGCATTCCCCTTCCTCACCCACCTCCAGAAAAAGGGTAGCGTTACTTACTGCCTGGGATGTAGATACTACTGTGGTGCTGACGGGTACCTGCCGCACAGCAGTGGCTCCTGCGCCTATAGTTATGGGAGTCCCAGCAGCTCCCGAGGCCACAGCGACCGCTTTCGACACTGTGGCACTCACGGTTGGTAAAGAGACAGCTGAGGTATGGACCGTGCCGGGCACGCTCACTGCTGAGGAGGAGGGCACTTGCTTAGCATGAGTAGCTACAGTAATAGTCTGCCCAGCTTTGGGCGGCATCACCCCCAGCCCCTGCACGATTCTTATAGTAGCAGCCGGCTTGGCCTCAGTGGACGCCACCGTAGTTATGGCTTTGCTCTTCTGATCTGCCACAGTCATGCCCAGCGCAGGCATCAGTCGGAAAGCGGAGCTTGTCGGCTCTGCAGTCTTTAAGTCAGGAGTCACTTTAACCACTGTGCTTCCAGCTGGGCTGGAAGAAGCAGAAGTGGCCGTGCTAGTCTTGGCTGGAGAATCAGCAGCCTGGACAGGATTGGATGTCACGTGCAAAGTTGCAGAGATGCCTTTTCCACTCGCGCTGCTTCCCGCAGCTGCCGTGAAGAGGTCCTGAGTCAGTTTGACAGTAGTGACTTGAGATTTGGCCAGGGTGGCCATCATGTCCGGGGTGATACGCAGCACGGTCTGACCCTTCGCATCGGTGGTGATAGAGGACGGGGGCAGGCGCAACACGTCCTTCCCTTGGATCCGAAAATTGGTCGCCGTGAGCGGGATGCCGCTTCCGGGCTGGGTCTTCATGCCAAGCTGTCCTGTAATAGCCACCTGGAAGAGATTGGAGAAACGGCTCTATCAAACCAGGACGCAGTCCGAGGCACAGATAAGTCAGAACTTCCCAACGGGATGATGTTTGCTCCCACCAGAACCGAAGCAACACGATGCCAGCGCTCAGTACGCTACTGAAAACAGTTTCGGTTGCGCATCACAGAGCGTTTCCAAAACCCTCTAAAATACGAAACACCGTGGAGCTGCTCTTGCACGCAAGATGAATGAAAATGAGATCCACAGCTGAAGACGGTTAACCTTGGGCTAACACATCTTTTACCTGTAGGTGGAAACGGGGCTCAAACGCACCAAACCAGCAACTTGCCTACATCTGTATGGTCAGTAACTCACACAGCATTACGGCTCGCTGCAGTTTTTGCTATTTCGCCACACCTGCCCATCACGTCCGTCACAACAAGCAAAATTCCTCCTCTCTCCCTCTCTCTCACCTGCTTGATGATATTCTGGCCAGCTACGTTCTGGATGACGGTGGTAGAGGAGGTGCTTGGAGCAGAGCTGCCCGGAGAGCTGGTTACCGGCTTTACAGCAGGACCGGGCGCTGCAGACAGTCCCGTCACAGTGATGCCCGTCTGTCCTGTCACGGAGCTTCCCGCTCTTTGCACCTGCACCGGGCTGGTTTGAGCTTTTACCGGCAGAGTCATCACAGCCTGCAGAAAGACCGAGAGGCAGCCCATGAGCAGACTAACGCAATACGAACGGGCTAATAATTCAATCTGTCTCCTGCCTTATAGCTGGCAAGTTCTATGGACTTTATACTGTAACGGACAATTTAACGGTGCCACGCAAACAGGCAATAGGGAGGAAAAACGGAGCTCTGACCAGCACTATTTACGCACAACTCATTTTCCACGCTCCCGCCCCGCATGTTCCAAGTGAGCAAGCAATCCCCGTGCACCACACGGAAACACTAGAGGAAATCAGACTTTCAAGTCAGAGCCACCCCACCATTTCCACGCGGCCGAACTCACCTGAGGGAGCACTTTGGTTTGGGTGGCTGTAGCCGGAACGCGGATTTGAGGCACTGACGTAGGCTGCTGCTGGGTTACCACCGGGGCTTGCTGAGACGCAGCTGGGAGGCTGGACTGGGCAGTGACCACCCGGACCTGCGGCAGTCCTGAGGAGGGGGCGTGACTTACCACCCGGGGCGGGGGTGGCTGCGGCCCGGGCTGCGTCTGTGAACTCTGGGCGGTGGAAAGCAACGTTCCGAGCTGCGGCATGGTAGGGGACGATACCAGAAGAACGCTACGGAAACGATAAAGCCAGTGGGTCAGCAGAGACGTAGATGAGCGAGAAAGAACCCGTAACGTTCACCAGCGACGCAGGAGACGGAAGAAGTACCTTTGGCTGGGTTTCGCTGGCTCTGATCCAACACTAGACACGCTCTTGCTAACGACAGACACGGGCGGGGGTGAAATAGGCGTTGCTGGCAATGCTGGTGCGGTTGGTGTCACGGGAGTCACGGGCGTCGGTGGCATGCTGGAGTCACTGAGGCTCAGCTGACTGGGCTCTGATGTGCTGCTGGGGAGTGCTTTCACAGAGCTCTCCTTGCTACTAGACTTCTGCAAAGAAACCACGTCAAGCCATGAAGGTCTTCACAAAAAAACGTTTCGATTGCTGCACTCTACAGAGAGCGGGCTGAGCACTTTAAACCGAGTTCTGTATGGTTACGAACGACACCCGGGTGCTAAACCCTGAAATCACAGAGGACCGACCGTCTGTCTTCCTCAACTGCAGCCGCAAACGGGCCGGTGCGTCTGGCTGCTCCCGTTCTCAGGAAAAAAAGCGCATCTCGGCAGTGACGTTCATAACGTGCAGATTTCCGCCTTGGTTAATTTGCCAACAGCAGCTACTTTCGAGATCTTTGCATCAACATCAAGGACAACAAAAAAAGACCTCCAAACCCTGACTGCGTCAGCACAGCAAGGGGGAGAGCAGAAGATGTGTTCCACAGACTCTGCTACGGATTAACCCGAGAACTAGATCTGAAAGAGCATCCCTAAGGCAGGGAGCCCAAATGAATTCCATTGAGCTTTCTGCCGAGATCAACAAGGATAACAGTGGAAGCTGGGAGGAACAAAAGTTCCTTCTTTCCCTCTTCATTTTGTGCACTGGTGCTAGACTAACACCGACGTTCATATACATAATGAACCGAGAACTCAAACGGGTGGTAATTTTCATCAGCCACTACGGATGCAGAATGTATGGACGGAGTTAAGTCCATACCTCCTTCCCAATCCCGAAAGCACCCCTGCAAAGAAATTTACCACTTTAGCCGGAGGTTTGGGCTTCTGCTGAAGAGCCTTCTTGGCCTTTGCTGCAGCAGCTTGAGCCTGGTGGATCCGTTCTGCAAATACAAATGAAGGCTTAGAGCTCCCGAACACAAGCAAACCGATCGAAGAAAGAGGCCGATTCAGGACTCTAAGTTCATCTTCAGACCAGAAATCAAACGCACATCGTCTAAGTTCATCTTCAGACCAGAAATAAAACGCACATCGTCGTGTTAATAGCGCAAAGAGAAACACCAAGTCAAATGAGCCAAAAAGGCTGAAACAAAGGCAGGTAACGAGTTGCCAATGTACACATCCGGCTGCAGTTCTTCTACGCAGGATGTTGTTTTTCTAACAAACGCTTCAAACTGACAGGGCTGCTCTGCAAGACCGGATTTAAATGCTGACGGGCTAACATTAGCAAACTGACGAGAGGAAAAAGAGAGATTGACTAATTACTGCTCATTATCCAGCAGGACTGAAGAAGCTCAAGAGATTTATAAACATTTTCAATTCTTAAGATAGCACCAGGCTTACCAAACTCCTCCTCGCTCCTGTCCCGGTGCAGGTAGATCCACAACTTGCGTCCAATATCGTACTTCACACAGGGATCCTTCTCGTAATGTAATCGATCCAAAGCACCGCTGACAACGGTATTAACCTGGAAGTTCAGAATTCACGGAATTACAAGATGTCCCCGGCTGGGGAAAGGTCGTGAACGGAAAAGCAATCCTATTCGGCATAAAACCGGAGTAAGCTGCCGGCAATCTTCGTTTGAGAGCAGATGCTGCAGCACAGGATGCTGTTTGCCACCCTGGATATTAAAAGGAGCTTCCACCAAAGCTGAGAGCTCTGAAAATTGACTCTTTCGGAATCTAAGACGCGAGCAGCTACACAACACGGTGTTAGTCCCGTGGCTTTTCTAGCTCTTTTTTTTCATCATCCAGAGTTTGGTGCAGATTTGCAGCAGCTCACCAGAGCAGAACAGAGCTCTCATTTGCTAGTCGAAGCAAATAAAAGAATTATTCGGCCTCAGCCACTGAATACTGCTCGGGTCTGCCCCAAATATTTCTGGGAGAATCTGTTTGAGGCTAGACATGACATCCAACTTACTTGAGCACTTGTGACGTCGGGAGCCAGGAACTGGGAATCTTTAAGCAGCTCACAGATTTCAGCGCGAGTTCCCTCTCCATTAGGAAGGCGAGCAGCAGCATCACGAACTGAAATAGAAAATCAGAGATTAAACTTCCAGCTGTAACTAGGCAGGTGTACTCCAGCACTCCAGCAGACATGTTTCTGTACGGGGCTCTCATCCCCGCCCTCATAGTGCCCACTTGCTCACTGAAATCTAGCCCCCAGGGTTCCTCAGAGACACGAGCAGAGATCCTAAAGGGCCATTTTAACGTCCATCAGCTGTGCTGGCTTCGTGCTAGGAGTGCTGAACTTGGGGAAGAGCACTGAACCAGCCCATGGACGCTCCTCACCACTTCCCGTTTCCTCTCAGACGAAGGTGAACACACAGGTGCCTTCTTTGCTAGTTATCCCTGCTCCCAGCGTTTCATCGCCTTTATTTCATAAATTTATTTCTTCTTTGCTTATGTCATCCCAGCCTGCCCACCTTTTCCCTTTATAATGTATAATTCCCTTTATAAAGATTCCCGAAGTCACTGCTTGTGGGGATCATTTTTCCTTTTTAACGTGTATTTTTTGGCCATCACCTTACCAAGGGACAAGATGGTGACATACGCCGGTCTGTCTGAGCGCAGGAGAGAATGCTCTCGGGCTTTGTTTAATGAGGTTTCCTTGTCAAACACCCCCTTCACAGGACCAACAACCGACTCAAAGCCGTGCATACGGAAAGTGAAAGCTTTGTGGGGCTGGCTGTAGCGGTAACGTTCCTGTATTTGGAAACAAGAGGACTGAATTAAGCAGGAAACGTATAGAGCAAAGTCTTAAAGCTTGTGCTACATTGATATTATCAGTTATTACCACTCTCTAGAGAAAGGGTGTTTTTTAACTGCCGTCCCGTACAAATTCTCTTGTTTTAGCGGCCAACTGGTTCAACATGTGCGTTTAAAATTAAGACGATTCTCTTCTTACCTGCTCCTGAAACACGCGTTTCTCCTCTCCAGTGCTAGGTCGCACTACATAGTCAGTCCTTCTGAAACAAAGGTCCCCATCAGTTCTGAGCAACAACAAGCCCACAACAATCCCAAAGAACATCCCAAAGGATCAGTCACCTCACCCTTTCCGCAAATTCTTCGGAACAAATTCTGAAGCGTTTATGATAACAAAAACAAGGCCCACAGGGATCTTAAAACACGCTCTACGCACTGCCTGAAGGTAAGCAAGGGCTGTAAATAACCTAGTTACCAGGACATCACGCGGGGAAAAACCGACTGACTTTGTGTAAAATCAGACGATCAAGTTCCCTCCTGCCCCATGATGTAAAATCTTTTTCTTTTAAGCAACCAGCCATCCGGATCCTGAGGTGCGAGGACCAAACTTCATCGCTTTAGCATGCACTGCAGCTGCTTTCAAGCAGTGTTACATACTTACACTCTGGGAATCGGTGTGGCATCTGAGCTGTCTTCGTTTTCCTATTAAAAAAAACAGAGAAACATCCATGTTGGATACAGGTCAGGTTTTGTGTGGCTGGAAGGTGATTTTTTTCTGACTCACTTTGAAAAAAGTCTGGTCTTTGGTCTCCAACCAGAGCTGAAACAATGCTGCCAATTCCTTCTCGTGATCTTGGCAAGAACCTGGTCCAAGAAATCAGGAAAGATAAGAAAGAGAAGTCCTTTATTTGTTACGAAGCCGGCTGCTTGCATTTCCCAGCCATCTCCTACTCCCTTCCCGCCTCCACGCGTCACCAGTCACAAGGCATTTTCCACACTTCGCAGATGCTCCAATTTCAAGACCTGAACTCGTCCAGACTTAGGAAAGCACTAAAACCCAGTTATTCTCCTATGTTGGTGCAAAGGTCGGTGCAAGAAACCTGTCGTTCACTCAGTATGAGCCTGGGCACGTTTATTTTTAATTTACTCTTTGGTTCCCACTATGAAAGATGAGAATAGTATCGCTTTGCTCCACAGAGAAGCTTAATTCATTTATAATTGTAATAATTAAGAACTACTTCGAATAATCAGAAGGTATGCTCTACAGAAGGGAAAACACAAAGGTGTTCAGGCAGATTTGAAGGGTGACTTAAACACGGTTAGGTCAGCAACATAAAGAAATAAAGCCCAGGGCCTTTCCTCACTTATTCTCTTGTCTGCTGCTGCTACTAATGTCCTGTGGAAACCTAGAAAGTAAAACACATCTTCGCTCAGCTAAAAGAAAAGGCCTAACCAATGAATTAACGCTTCTGCATGTCTTTCTCTCCGGGCTGCAGCAAGCTGAAAAATCCTGGAGAAAACAACCGACCTTTACTACCGTAGAAATTACAGAACAGCACAAGATACTCACCCAGCAATTTCCACTGCTGAGTTTTTTCCTTGAATTCAACAAAAGGGGAGAAGCTGGAAGGAACATCTACAACGAAAAATGCGCCTGTCAGAGACGTGATACCATCGTCCAACCCCCAAAACCCTACCGCAAGCTGTTGAGTTGGACTCATCGTGACGGACAAAGCATTTGAAGCGATTATGTAAGTGCACCTCCAAATTTATACTTGCCCAAAGGGCAGGTAAGCATCTCAGAGTAACAGCACAACAAAAGAACAGAACAGGACGACGAGTCTTTCATCTACAGGCCGTCAGATGAGCTCCTCTTCACGCTGTGAGGCACCAGGAGCTGTTACAGTACGGTGACTATTCCTGGGCTCACGGGAAGCCAACTTGGGATTTACAGAATTCACCAGCGGCATTATGGAGAATATTAGGTATCCGTGCTGCAAAGGCCGCTACAACCCACACTGTCTCTCCCTTTAGAACTTCCCACTAAGCAAATGAGAACCACAGAATAATTTAGTCCGAAGCGTAGCTGGTCCAAGCCCCAGGTCAAAGCTGGGCCAACTTCACGTTGCCAGAGGACGTTGCTCAGGGCATCATCCAGTTTATTTTTTATTATCCCTGAAGACAACGACAGCATCTTTGCACCGGGAGGAGACTAAATTCTTCCTGCTTCAAACATCCTGCCTGAAGCGCCATGATCTAAGTAGGAGAAACTGCCTGTCTAGATGCAATTTCACCGACGTTTTCCCATACTCGGGAATCAAGCTGGGTCTTAGCTGCTACATACGTGCAAAACAAGTCTGGCTACAAGCAAGAAAGCCATAAAGCCTCTCACAGAAACGCTGTCAGCAATACAAGGATTTATTGTAGCGATGAATTAACAGTTGATTTGAGCTATAATATAACCCAGCACTGATTAGAACCGAAGTACAAGCATCATTAGTATTTTTAACAGCTGTTCTTACCTCTGCTGTCACCTGTCAAATACTGCAAGGCAGGTAAAACCAGTTCAGACCAGTTAGGGGCAAAGGAGAACCAGTTATTTAGTGCGCTGGCAGGCGAAGACTGCCAATCTAGAACTTTATCTTCAAGCTGCAGAGGAAAAAGAAACATTCTATTAAGGATCTCAGACTTTTAACTATGTTTTATTAGACAACAAACAGCTAAACCTATCTGGGGAAAAGATTATTTTTTTATGTATATAGAATCGCCTGAATTTTTCAAGGAACCATATAGGATGGTATTTCAGGCAACAGACATCAAAAAGGGGAAAGCACTTCCCCACTATCTCTGGCCTTAATATACAGAATGTATCTATAACCATGATTTAAAGAACGGGTACGGAAGGACTCGCAGATTCAACTGACCGAGTTTCTGAAACACGTTAAAACCAGAATGTGGTGTGCACTCCCCAAAGCGTTTCATTTTTTTAATATACAATCTACATCGTAATTTAACTCTGGAGAAAAATCACTATTACGTAGCTATAAGCCCCTCCATCCCCCGATTTTGCTTTCTGCAGGGATTCCTAGACAAGCGGGCGGTTCCTTACCACAGAGAGAGTAGCAGGTCCTTCCAGAAACAGTATCTCCAAAAGAAGGAAAAAGAAGCTGGAAGAGATTTCATTTATTCCAAGGCATGGCTTCATCTCTTCAAGAGGTCTTGAAGCGAAAGGGAACACAAGCAGAGTAAGCTCCCCGAGTAAATATTCACCTTCACGTACAAAGACGAACGGCACCCATTTCACGCATCCCAAGCGGCCCAAACCCAAAGCCCGCACAAAAGTCCCACAAAATTCCGAGCCGCAACATCTGTTGCTCCCCCCGCCCGTGCGAGGCGTCGGGGCCCTTTGAAGCACTTACTCCTCTTTGACAGAGGACAGAGGGATGGGGGAAGGATCCTGAGACATTGGTGGGATTCCGTCTGCGTTGCTAAGAGAGTCAGCCAAATCTTCCACCTCGGATTTAATAATCTTCAGCTTTTTTTTCTTCTTATCTTCCTTTTCCTTCACCTTTTTCTTGAGGGTTGCAAGGTCGAATAAGGCTTTAGATAGGATAAAAGGGAAGAGAAACAATTAGAAAGCTTCTTACCATCCATATGCAGGAGTCATTAACTGTATCTTTAAACATATACTCAGAAATGTACGTAGCGTGCACTCATTCGCACGTCATTCGTTCCATCTTCCCAGTCATTTCCACGAATCTTTATTTTTCCCCTCCACGCACCCTGTTCTAATGGAAAACCTCGAGTTTTTAAACCAACGTACATGAAATTAGAACGGCAAAGGCAACTGCTTAGAGCACAGATACAAATTAACTTTCGTCAATTAGCTGGAAGCACCTTCCGTGGAAACTGGAGTCGTCCGCGAGCAACTGAAATGGAACAACTCGCAAGCCCAGAGCGGTCAGCCAGCTCTGGGAAGAGCAAAAGGACACAGCCGCCTTCCTCCGCAGCTCTTCACGCATGCGGGATACCCTCTAGTCACGCCGCGTGCAAGTACCGTGTCCAAGCTGCTGACCTGCTAAGGAACCTTTCCTGCCAGCATTTACTCGAGTCATAATGTCCTCAAGAGTCAGGTCTGTCGTAACGAGATCGGGGTGGTCCTGCACAGGACAACGGGACAGGAATTAAAACCGGGGAAAGGACAAAGCGTTAAGAGAGCAACAAGGGCACAGAAGAAAACCAAGTACTGAAATGCCCCAAACTTATCCGGGATCGCCTTATAAAGTTATTTACCGCAATAAAAGTTGGGAAGCCTTCCAACCCTGAAATCCAAACTCTCGTCTCTCCAAAACACATCACTAACATCACAAAATCCTTCTAACCAGATAAGCAATCCCAGGAGTTGCGTATGTACGCTGACGATTAAATACGGGCTACGAGAAAGGGTTGGAGGGTGGTTGCGCACAAAAGAGGAGCAATCATTTTGACAGCCAGAGTACCCTGAACTTTACGGCTAACAGTTAAAAGACTAAGAGATAAAATGCAGTCCCACCCCCCCAGGCTGGTTGACGACTTACAGGCTGACGTTTTCGTTTCTCATGGTGCTTCTTCAACATCATCTTCAAATCGCTTTCCCCAAGTTCTATCTTGTCTGCAATGAAAAAACACCAAGGGATTATTTGTAGAGTTCTCTGTTACTGTTACTTTACAGATGACTTAGAATACCATTTGCTATCCATTCCCACCTTCAACAATCTCCAAATTTCACTAACTAGATTTTCGTTACTGGAGTTTCACTCTTTTAATCAACCCATTTATTTCAATCCTTTCTTCCTTGGGTCCTCAGACTTTGCTGGTGATGCAAGTCCGGAAACAAGAAGAAGTGAGAACCAGCTGTGCTGCACGAAGGCTTTGCAGACTGGATTGCTGTAATCTTGGGAGGGGTTCCCTCGGCACATACGCCACAGTATTTCAAACTGGACTACGCTAACGCTTCAACCCTTAAGGGCAAACTATAAGAGAGAAATCAGTGGCATTACACAAACCGCAGACCCTTGCAAGGAGAAAAAGAGGAAATAAACTGGGAGAAGAACCAACTGTTTTGGAGACTGCAAAAATGAAGCACTGCCAGATTTCCCATGAAACAACAGATTTTCACACCTGATTTCTTGCAGGGACTCAAAATAGTTCTCACCCCTAAATCCGTATCGACCTCTATGGTTGGTTCTCACCTGCTGTTTTCATGTCCAAGGTCGATAATGTGGGGATCACTCTCAGGGGAACTGGTGGACTCGGACAACGTGCTGGAGAACTCGGAGGCCAGGAGCTTAGATCTAAAAGAAAGCAAGCAATTTATTTCTGCAAGACCTAGCACCAATCTACATAGTTCTATTCCCCCGTGGTCGTTAGAGCACAGCCAATAACACTGGAGCCCAGCTCCCGTTCTTCCATCCAAGACACCGTCCTCACATCAAAAATTTGTCTTTCTCCATTCACGCCTCGAGTCCTTAGTTCGGCCCAGGCCATTACCTTCTTCATCCGAAGACAAGGTGGTATCTCCACACTCCTCTTTCACTTCCCTCAGAATCTTCAAGTAGCGCCGATGCGTCCGTCTGTCTCGTTCTTCTGTATCATACGTCGGCGCAAAGTGCTTTCTCCTTAGGGTCATATCGGGGCCTCCTTTCCTAGCCAAATCCAGCAAGTGCTGCAAGATGAGATACGCGTGACACGAGCTATCTCAGCTATGGCGCTGCAAGCTACAACGGGCAAGCTCAACTCATCGACGCGCAGCAAGTTTCATACTTGGGAGTTGGTGCGCTAAGCACCTCAGTTCTTTACAAGATAACCCTTAAAAAGCATCAGTAGCTGACACAGGCGAGACTTTAAAACCACCATTTAAAGGGGGGAAAAAGCCAGGCAAAACTTCCACACCTTTATCTGCATGCACAATACCTCACTGTCATCCTACGGGGGCTGTTGAGAGGAACCCAACCACTGGTCCGAGACCCACCTGGGCTGTTCCCGTGCCAAATACGTAACACGGACACGGAAGAAAAGATTCTACCCTTTACGGCTACAGAGGAAAGAACTTCCTACACGCTTCCCTGTTCTTATTCCCACATCATTGTGAGGTGTTTTATAAAGACAGACGTTGCTCTTCACCCATACATCCCATAAACTTCAACGTCTAAGTGTTACGAAACGATAAGCGCGCAAGTATTTGTGACGAACGCATTTCGGTTGGCAGCAATTAGAATCCGTACAGGAAGACTTCGTCGGGGACTTAGAGGCGTCAGAATTAGAGTTGCGTATCTATTCTACAGCAGTCCCCAACGAAGCCGGGGAATTCATACAACTACGTTTTTACCAACCTTACTTGTGTCACAATGACAGAAACGGTAGAAAAGGAAGGCAGAATGACTCGTTAATAGATAGTAAGCTGTAAAGGGGCAAATGCAGGAAGCGGGGGACAAGGCGGGCGTGGAAAAAAGACATGAGTGAGAGCTACGAGCATTTCAAACCCTGGAACTTGCAAACATATCAATGTTACTAGCGTTCTCATACCACAGAGGCCACCGGAAAACCAGAAACGCAGCGCTCATTAAAGAAAAGACCTCTGAGAATTGTGAACGCACAGCTACCAAGACACAATCATTCGTTACAGAACGCCAGAAAGCGACGGCCGCGCCCCGACGACACTCACGTTGCGGGAAGCGAGGATCTGCTTGAGCAGTCGGTAGAAGTACTGCTGCTGAGAGCTCAGGTAGCGTTTGTACTGGGACTTAAAACAGAGCTGCCGGTATTTCACAACTTCGGGATTAAAGTGTCCATCTGTAAGAAAGAGGCAAAAACCACTTCAGTTTTCATCAGCTGCTAGTTGAGAACTTAACCCTGAAAATACACAGAAGTTTATTACGCTCACTGACCCCGGAAGAGTTTCTGGGCGATGTGCAGTGGATTTCCAAAACGGAAGTTTTCACCGCTAAACAACGCAGAGATGAGCTTGTTCTGATGCTCTCGGTTGTTTTCAGGAAAGTGAGGCAAGAATTTTTTTAGGTGGTCTTGCTGTGCATCTGTCAGCACCTCCTGCCACGTAGACAAGCTGACAACTTCAAAGAAGATCTCCGGCTAAAGAAAGCAAAATAGTGAAGAAAATGCATCCGCGTCCTCGACAGTTTTCTAGCCCTTCAAGCTTTCTGTGGTTAAATAACACAAGTCACGAGAGCGTTTCACCCAATGCAGAAAACAATAAAGCATAAAGAGAAGAGGTGAAGACGTTTGCGATACTACTAGCAACGAGAAAATAAATTCAAAGCTTCTAACAAACAAAACTTTCTTAAAGGCAATTTTAAAATAAGCGACAGCGTCATCTAGAAAGGAACATAACAGAATGGTTTTGAAAGACGTTTTCCCGAAATTAATCAAAGCCCTTTTTGACGCCTTTTCCAGGACAGTCGGAAAGATTTCCCCTCTTCTCGGTTTGCTCCGCAAGCCCCGCAAAGGGAGTTAAACATACTCCGAAGCTCTGAAAAGCATACTCAACATACTCAAGGCTCCGAAACATACTGAAGGCTCTGAAAAGCATCTTAGCCCTACTCACGTCCTCCAGAAGGTCCTCAGGCAGACTAACCCTGGTGGTACCCAGCATGCAGTCCTCCATGATGCGCGTGCCATTGCTGTCCCCGCAGGGTCCCAGCTCCAGCGGGTCCGTGAGCATGTGATCCAGCGAGTCCATTCTTCACCCTCTCCCGCTCCTGAACGACGGCGGCAAAACCCCTCAACAACCGAACATCCCAAACAACCCAGACACCTCCCCAGCCGAGGAACGACGGAGAGGCCGCGGCTGACGAAGCGGTTGTTTAGACGCGAGCTAGGGAATCCAGCAACGTACGATCCCACAGCGTTAATTCACCGCTCGATTGCCACCGAGAGTCACGCCAATGCTTTCCCAAAGTACGTCCCGCTTCGCATCCCGCCCGCAGAAGCTGTTGTCAATGGAGCTAAATACCAGGAAATAAAATATGACTAACACGCCCCCCACACCCCCCAAAAGGGGTTTTCATGTGCAACAGCAAAGCGCGGGTCTGAAGCGGGATTATTTCTCTCAGGCTGAATTCGCAGGTGTGACTGGGCCAAGAGCCCCGCTCCCCTCAAGCACGGCGGCTCTGGGCTGGGAGGAAAACGCGTGAACCCCGCGGGAATAAATTAACGGGCAAAGAAAAGAAAATCAAACAACCAACCGACCCCACA
>JMFS01052684.1:0-39276 GCA_000699545.1 Podiceps cristatus | reverse complement strand
GGGGCTGGGCCGCAGGCTGCGAGCTGCCCTCCTGCTTCCCTCAGAGGTCCGGCGCAGCGACCGGGTGACCTGCCGTGCCAGCCCGCGGCCTCCGCGCTACCTGAGCCAATGCTAGATCTGGAGGTGGTGCCCGAGCGCTCTCTGGGGAACGAGCAATGGGAGTTCACCTTGGGTAAGTGTCTGTGTCCCCCGGCTCGCCTGCCCGCCCCGGGCCCGCGTGCCTCAGCGGGGTGTCGGGGTCCCCGCGTTGTCCGGCGTTTGTAAGGTTTCTTCCAGCGCTTTTGGGGGGTTGCAAGAGTGAAAGGGAGAGAGTAGCAAAGCTCGCCTTTCTCTATCGCTAAAAATACTAATGTACGAGCTTTAAGGATTCTTTTATAGTATCTGGTCTCATCGTCAGCTTTTGCATGCCGACTTGTGCCTTGTTTATCAGCTTGTATGCTTCTACTAGTTTCCCTTGTTTTGTCTTGTCTTGCCATCTTAGACTGGTAACTTTTTTATTTTATTTTTTTTTTAAGTAACTCCTAAAAGAGGAGGCATGGATGTACTGATTGTCATCTGAATGTGTCAGGTGATATCAGCATCTTCAACTTGTGTGCTATTACTTAGCCCAGTACTGTGCTTTTCTGTACAAATCCCTCATAAATAAGAGTTGAGTTTCACAATTTATTTGTCTTGTTGCTGGGTTACAACATCATAGTGGTGAAAGTAAACTTTTGAGAGGTTTTTTCAGGGTTGGATAACGAGTTTTTCTCACCCCAGTGATTCTTATTTTTTCATTTCTCGGAGAGGTCCTTCCTTACCAGTCATTGCTCAATTTACTGCGATGAGAAAGAACTTTCCCCCAGCTGATGGAAATTTGGCTGATGCTCAGCCCAAGGCACTTAAATGTACGGTTGAAACTCTGATGGTATGGATCCATCAGATGACCTGTGTTTTCAAGCAGATATTGGTAGTCCTTAAAACTCTCAGAAAATACTGCAGCTATTGTGTTTTCCAAGTGATTGTTCGAGGTATCTGCGTTGGACTCTGTTTTCCGTCTTTGCTGTTGTCTGAAGCCCAGCTAATGGTAATGGCTAATGGAAACAGGGCTCTGTGTGGCAGCAGTCTGTATCTGCCAGAACTTGAGTTACACTTCTGCTGCTGTTGTCACCTGTGACAGCAGGGGGACAGGCTGTTCCTTAAAAGCGCTCTTGTGCTGAAGGAGCGGTGCCGTGACGTGGAGCTGTTTGTATGAAACCCATCAAACACAAAGGGCGGGTTATGCTGCTGTGAGTTCAGAGTCAAGTACAACTCGACGGTTACAGGGAGTGTTAGAATGGCTTTTGGAGGCTAATTATAGTACCTCAGGTCCCACCCTTGGTGATCACCTTATACCGCTAACACGTTACTGTGCTCTCTCAGCTCTGTGTCACCTTCTGCGAACCTTTACTGCCTGTATGACATGAAAAGAAGTGCAATCTCAAAATCCATACCCTAACAGTCCTCGTAAGTGCGTAGTACTGTCTTCCCCCCATTCTCATCATAAAATCAAAAAAAGGAAAGAGAGAAAATGATGTTCATTTTCCCAAGAACCCCCAAAGAAGCCTGTTAATGCAATCTAATGGTTAAAATTACACGCTGTGTCTCTGTCTATGTGTACACAGACACACATGCATAGATGTTAGAGGGAGGAAACAGCTGTAATTCTTGGAGTAAACATAGCCACCACGTGATGTGTCTAATATATAATTAGCATGACCTGCTGGTATGGAGCAGGAGGCTGACTAGGTATTAAGATACTTAACTTTGTCCTGCGCTAGCGATATTATATGAAAATCATCCCTGCTGATGAAGCTGGTTCAGCTGTGTTAGTGGTGGGGAGGCTGGGCGTGCCGGTGTAAACGGGATCCTTGCTGCCAGAGGTATTCTACTCATGTTTTGTTTAGATCTGCTCTTAGCAGAACTAATGGCAGTATTCCTGAACTGCTGCTGACTCCGGCTTCCAGTATTGTGCCCACAGTGGAGATGACTGAGGGGAAATGCCAGGAAAGTTTTTTACGTGAGTTTTTGGATTCGGTTTCTGGCTCCAGTGTTGAGTCACTACATGACCACAGCATAAAAAATTTAACCAAGGCTGAGTTTTGTGTTCAATTAGATACCTGTCACTGTACCTCTTGGGCTACATTCCTGCCGTTTTAAAGGAGAACAATTAAATACTTATTCTGTAGCGCCTATAGCTGTATTATTAGTGCTTCAGATATATAATTTCTAAGGCCTATTTGAATTTCTCTTGCTTTTTATACTTTCTTTTCCTACTAAGTTTCACTTCTCTTTATTTTGTGTTATGATGGATGTTCTCTTGGCTTTTCTTGTTTTCTTTTAATCTTTATCCATTCTTCCATCCCCTCCCCTTGAAGACATGTAGCATGCCATGTTGTTCATGACCAGCGTACGTGAGAGGAGTGTCTTGTATCACTTCAGCATTTAGAAAAGGGAAAAGTCTGTGCCAGAGGAGTCCTAGTGCTGATCTTTGGACATTATTTGTCATGGCTCGGTTTGGTTGACTGTCTGATGTGCTGGAAACCATGTTTGCTTCCTCGTTCCCCCTGACTGGTGAGCAGGGGAAAAAGAATTCTTTGTTTTCCTCTGACTGCAAAGGCTTGATGAATGTTGAGGGAAAGGGGGTGGTGTGTGTGAGGGGTGGAGAAAAATAACTCCGTTTCTTCAGTCCTTCTTGGGCTCTGTGCTCCTCGACACACGGTTTAGGTTCTGTGGACCTTGGAGAACTTAAGGTGCTCATCATAGCTTTGCTAAGCAGCTGGGTGGCAAAATCTGCCTGATTCTCAGTTGTGGAAAGCTGAATAAAATAGTCCATGTCTGCTTGCTTGCAGCTTGAGAAAGCTCTGAGTAAGAGAGTCACATGAGCCATCTGTTTGCACACTTACCAACCCAAGATTGCATCAGTTTACATTGGGCTACAAACTGAACTTCGTGTTTGTGCGCACTTTTTTTAACTGTGCTTTTTTACCAAAACCTTACCTACTTCTGATGCTTCTCATCAGCATATGGATTTTGTCAGTTGTTCGCTGGCTTTGCTTGAGCCTTTGCCACTTCTTTTTTTTTTTTTAAAAGAGCTCATAGTCCTACCTCTGCAAGTCTCCTAGAAATACTGGCTTTAAAAAAGGGTTTCATACTTTTAAATCATCTTTACTTTTTTTTTAATTCTAGCTTTTACTAGGATAAGAAATGTGAAACTTTCACAGCAGCATCTTTGATCTTAGCTTCTTTTTTATGTTTCTATTCTGTTTTGAAAATATTATCTAATACATAATAACTGTCTTTTTAAAACTCAGCTGCTTAGACTACAAGGCAACTGCTATTTCCTAGATAATAGGAAACAGTGCTGCTTTATTGTGTGGCTCTGCACATTTTCATTTGATTACCATTATTGAAATAATAACTATTCTTTCTGACTTTATGTATCTTCTGGTGCATAATTTCTAGCTGCAAAAAGAAAATATTTTCCAGGATTATGGGCTAACATGAAAAACATCTTCACAGGAACAGTTGCATATACTATTTACAAATTGAATTGCTGTAGTTCTAATCTGTAAGCCTGTTTTGCCAAAACTTGGTTTCATAATTGCAGAAAAGCTGCAATGTATGGGTGTGACAGGCACATAGTTTAGTGTGGCGGTGAAAATAACAACTTTTTTTTAGTGTTATGCTAGTATTACATTAAAGCAGTACCTATGATGATCTAGGTGTGTGCATATGAGAGAGTTTTCTTACTGTGGTACTATAGATAATGTCTAAAAGGTGCTTTGGAACCTGGTGTATGGTCTGAGGTTGAGAGCTGTAGCTAGTAACTAAAAATTTGAGTGCTGTTACCTGAACAAAAGTGTAGGTCCCATGGTAAATTTTCCCTCATCAAGGCAACTTTCTTAATGTTTAAAAACTAGAAATAGAGAAGAATGGGTTAAGAAATGTAAATAAAATGTCAGATAAGTAATCTAAATTGACTTGCAACACTTAGTAGGAAAATAAAACTTCAAAATTATGTGCTCATAACCTTTCTTTATAAATGCCTGCCTTGAACCCAGGAACACAATCACATTTCATTTGGAAAGGCAGCATAGGTATTAAGTGTGATAAAGGATGAGATGGTGTGATGCTATTCTTTCTGCAGAATCAGTGGTTTCATTCTACTTTCAAAAATTTATAGCTGTAAAGATAAGATACACACTGAAGAAAAAAAAGGTGGCAAAAAAAACCCCTTGAAATTGTGTTAGAGGGTGAATGACTATTAAGTCTATTACTTCAATTAAACATACTAAACAATTTGGTTCATCTTGTCTGTAAACTGAGGAGATAAAGTTCCTTCCTTGACACAAATGGAGCTGTATCAGCAGTTAATGTGGCCTGTTAAGTCTAAGGAGAATCATTGCTCCATTTCAGTATTGGTATGTCTTTTACGACTACTCAGTACTTACCAATCTTGATAAAGGATATCCCATAAAATGTGGGCCGCAAGCCTACCGAATGTGTGTAGGAGCGCTCTAGCCAGTTCTAGTGGAGTTTGGTGTAGGATATTTTAGCAGTTACCCGATTGTTGACCCCAGAAAGCAGAAAACTTTGTGCAGGGATTTTAGAAAGATCTGTGCTTTTTCTGCCTGACCTTTGCTGTTTAATTTTGTGGCTAGAGATACTTTTCTTTCATATATGCCTAACTAACTGGTAGATAAACAATGACTTTTCTGTTTCAAAAAAACAGGTCTGTGCTGATAGTGTGGGTTAAGTAGGCTTATGTGTTGATTGTGTACCTTTCTGTTGTAACGAACTGTTTGCTGATGACGGCTCTATTACCTCATCTGTAACCTTTCTGTTAAAAAACACTGTTAGCTGGTCTCTGAACTGAAGAAATGTTTTTATGCCATTGGCTCAGGCTGTAGCAATTCTTCAGAAGCACTGTCGCATTATCAAAAACGTCCAGGTTCTTTACAGTGAGCAGGTGAGTAGCGTGTGGTCTGGATGGGTCGTTCACCTCCTCCTGTGCTGGAATTAAGGCATTAGGCAGTCTACTGATGCTGTGTCATGCGAACGTATGTATTGTGTGACTTGTGGAGCTACTTCAAATTGAATTACACCAAATTATTGCTGCTGCATCAGAGGCGTAGCTTTCATAACAGTTTCACGTCAAGTGTAATAATCCTTAGCACATTGCAGTGATTTAACAGGTATTGGTTTTGTATATGTGGTGGTGGAGTAGTATTGTTTTTCCTTGATGTTCTGTAATTAGTTGGATAATTTAATTCTAATCCTTTTGTATTATCATTGTCAAGCACTGCAGTATTTTTGAAGTACTGAATCACTCATTACTGTCCCCTTTCGTGTTTGGTTCAGTGGTGATGAACCCCCTGAAAAGGCTTCCGCATTTTCTCTCTGGATCTGCAATTTTGTCTGCAGAAAGTGGATGCAATAATTTAAACCAGCTCTAGGTGATTTAATCATTCTTCATAACTAAGCCTCAAGTTCCTAATACATTTGACTTCCATCAAAAAAGAAACTAGAAATGAAACCTTCCTGCTAGGTCAAATAAAATGTGTTACGTACCCACCTTTACTTCGAAGGAAGTGGAAGGCAAGAGGAGATGGGACAAATGAGGATTGCAACTCTCCAAATGTCTTATGTGAAAGGCACATTAATCAGAAGATGATATTCATATGCTGTGGATTACAGATCTTTGCATCAGGAAAAAAGCAAAGTCTGCTAGAATGTCAGTTTATATCAAAATACTGATTGAGGCCTCATGAGTTTGCAGTGAATAGTGAACAGCTGAGGAACAAGCTCAACTCTAGGGTTTACTGCTGGATATGCATTTCATGTAATTAAATAAATTGTCCTTTTTGATTCACATTATGTAGGTTTATGGGTTTTATGATGACTGAATTGCAAACTGAAAATCTAGCTCCTTGTACTTAATGCAGAGGAGCATCTGTCTGACAGTGAATCCATTCCTTGCTTTTTGTATGCTGTGGAGATGTGTTAGTTTTTCTTACCACAGGGCATTCCAGAATTCTTTCTAGGTTTGTTTAAATAAATGAGAGATTCCCATTCCTCTCAGGTTTGTAGAATCACAGAAGGATTAGTGGTCCAGTGCTAGAAAGCAAGGTATACTGCTGCTTGGCTTTTTACACCTCTTGGAAAGCTACATCGTGCTTCACGATATACACTGAATTTTTATTCTATCTGCAGGGCAAGGGGTTAGGGTTTTTCTCCCCGAACTGTAATAAATGTAAAGATGTGTTTAACATCTCTGTAGTGTAAGAAGATAGTAGTTCTCAACTTTGTGGAATAGCTGTGCTGATGATATCTTTTTCTGTAGATTCTTCTGCTTCAGTGCCTGGTATCAGTGCAATTTTTTCTACTTGCTACTCGGGGCCTGCAGTTGACTGTCTGGCTATATCCTCACCCTCGTGCAGAACATCATGCACTTTGTTAGCAGCTGAGCACGCAGAGCTGCTGCTGCAGTTCTTAGAAAATTCAGAGCTTTAAATAAACTTTGCCATGCACAACTTCTATCTAGCTAGACTATACCTGAACAGCCTTCGTGTCTTTCCTTTCTAAAAGGAAAAGAGCATAGTGGTCAAATGTTATTTGAAGTTGTTGCATTTAAAGTGCTGAATTTCTAATCCTGGAACTCGAGCAGCAAGTATTTCCTTTCAAAAATTTATATGACAATTAAATGCAATTAGATCTGCCCACGGCTCTTTAACTTGACATAAATGGGATGCCCAAAATGTGCCAAAAAAAGCGCTTCATGAACCCTTTTCTTTGGCTAAAGAATTTAAACTCCTTTTTGGTCAGTTTAAGCGGGGTACTTAATTTCCTTTGTATCTTTTCTGAAGCCTCTTTCTCTGGATTTGTATCAATGGGATTGTTCAGTGATAATGGGTTTTCCTGAAGTTTTATGTAGATTAGCAGTGTAGCTGCACATCTGAGATGCTTCCTTTGGGAAGGACTCTCCTGTTGCTTCCTGGCATCATCATTCATACTTGAGGTTCTATTTTGTGTATTAAGTCACATGAACTAAATTTCTGCCCTTGAAACTTTTCTTCTATTAGAAAATATGCCAGCATAGAACAGCAGCTATCTGCTGTCAAGGTTTTCCTCAGATGACTGGGTTTTTTTCCCCACCCACTCAAAAGTACTTGTAACGCTCTCATTAATTTTGGAATAACCTTATGAAAATTCCACTTAGAAACCAGAGAAATGCAGAGCATATCTCTTATCAGAAGAGCTCTGTTGATATATTTAAATGCAACATGACATGTGGTTTTTTTTTCTCTATCTCCAGCCCTTCTAAATTAGATTTAGAAGGGATTTTTTAAAAGACGATTAGGATCAACATTAGACCTTTTTGTCTCAGGCTTATGGCTATATTGCAGTGCTGCTTCAGTTCTACACAGTATCCCAAAAGTTTGCCAGCAGTAGCGAAGTATTGATGCCACTGTGCAAGGCTCTGTGAAGACTCCATTGAGAAGAAAGCTTACACGCTGGATCGGTGGTGCTCAAGAAGGAGGAGCTTGAACGGAACCTGCTTCAGGAAAAGCTATTGCAGTGATCAAGGGGAATGGGAAATGTGCATCACAGGGGATTGAAAGCCCTGTGGCTTGTTTTGAGCTAGCAATGTGAAATCTAGGGTCTGATTACTTATTACTTACCCAAATACGTGGTTTGGGAAGGGGTGGGAGATGCACACGGGAATGCACAGAAAGTATCCCAGCTAGAAAGCAGTGCTGATGTGAGAATAAAGAGGTGAGAAAATTTAGGATGAAAATTAGACTTCTGACAGTTAATGCACAGACATTCTCCTGGTAGAGCAAAGGGGAGAGTAACAGTTTTTAAGATAGCTTATGCTTAATTCATAAGCAGGGCTGTGAGGTGTGGCTGCCCGCATGAGAAACCTGTACGTGCCCCAGATGCCCCATCCCCATTCTGTCTCTTGCTAGATAACTGCTTGGTGCAACTCTAGGGCACGAATATGGCTGCCTGCTTGTCCTTCAGCCTTTTTTCTCCTCTGAGGAGGCAGTTGTGGAGGGTAGAGCTTTTTGAAGCAGATGTGCTTTAGATGGTGCATGGTCAAATAGCTGAATTAGGGCCAACTGACTGTATGTGCATGGATTGTACCGGTACAGGAGTGAGCAGCTTCTGCCGCGTCGCAGCAGACTGGGATGGCATAGAGAGCCTATAGACACCGGCGAAGCCAGTGGAATGTCTCCTGTTGACTCCAGCAGACTGCAAATTAAGCCTTCAGTTGTTATGATTCACAGTAACTAAGGAAACCTAAATTCACAATGTAAGAGCCTGAAGCCTTCCTTTTGAGGCCCGAAAGAGACTGACACTTTGATTTTTGAAGTGGGAAGCCCTCTCACCTCTTTGTCAAGTGTGTGCTTGGCTCTGATGCGAGACTTGGTGAGATGGGCTATTATTTTTGTGTGCCAAGAATGCAGCTGCCCTGAGTGATGTCTCTGATGCTAAACTAGGAATGTTAAGTTTCCAGGTGCTCCCCTCCCCCCCTTAAAGTAAACGGACAACTACCCTTTGGGGGGTTCTTGCAGGGTGCGGATCTTACACAGGCACTCCTCTTTCTTTTCATAAGGGAAACTGAAGGGGTTGAGAGGTTTGGCCAAATGTTTTTTCGTTATGCTTATTCATTGAACAAGTGGTTGTTTTCTGAGGCAGTTTTTGTTTTTCCAAAGTAACCAATTTATATATATACGATGATATATATCTTAACAACAAAGCCTTGAAAATAAAGCCTAACAGCTTTTTTTTTGTTTTACAGTCACCTCTTAGCCATGACCTCATCCTTAACCTGACTCAGGATGGAATCAAACTGCTGTTTGATGCTTTCAATCAGAGACTTAAGGTAATGAAACACCCTTCCTGCAAACAAAACAGCACAAACCAAACCCCTAGGATATATTGACACTTAACAGAGCATAAGTTTGTGGTTCTTTTAGACACTTAATTTGACATATATACTGCTCTCTTGAGATAATGAACTGCATTTCTTTGGTTTGGGGGTTAAATATTTGTTTATAGGGTTAAGAGGCTTCAACATTGTACTGGGGACTGTAAGAATGCCACAAGAGTATGATGGTCCAGTGTGGTCTAACTTGTCTGTCTTGTCTCAAGTTGCAGCAGAAGCTGTGAAATACTGATACTAAAGCTAAGCCTAGGATTTGAAATCAGATCACTGGATAATGCAAACCAGACTGTTGTTTTCTGCCCAGGTTGTTCCTTTATCTGTGCTGCCATTTCATTTTTGAAAGTAAATTTCCTTCCTCCTATTCTTAGTTTTCAGCTGAGTTGGGTTCACAGAGTGCTTGCGTGGCTGTGAGTGCATGATTTCTCCCAGAAAGCAACGTCCAGGCCTGTTGTGAGCAGCTGTCTCCTGCACTGACTTTGCTGTGCTTTTAGGTGATCAAGCTTTGATTTGGATCTCTCTAGGGTGCTGTGTGTAGTTAAGATGCAAAATAAAGGGCAGGCTGGTCACTAACCTCCTGTGGCATTTATGTTCGCAAAAAATCTGTCTGAAAGTGATATGTGTTATCTATACGAGGTGGGTGACTGTGGGACTGTAGAGATATGGCTAGATCAGTACAATTTTCTTACAAGCTTTCTTAATTGAAATGTTTAAAATATCTGTATGTAACTCCTCAGTTATTCAGGGCAGTCCTTTTGGCAGGACGAGCTGTGCTGAACAATTGTCAGCGTGCTTTGCGCTTGGCGTGCATAAATTTCGCTGTGACCGAAGTGCCCAGGTGTTGATTTGGTTAATTGGGTGAATGTGCTGCTCTAACTGCTGTGTTGTTTGACATTTGAAAGCAGAAGTGTGGGGTTAAATGTGATGCTAAAAAATTGATTGCCTACCCTGTAGGTAAGTCTGGAATCTGGTGTTCACATCCATACTTCCAAGCTTTGGAACAGTGGTTGGTGGAGCCGTGTTCCCCTTACTCACGTCTCCAATGAAAACAGCAGCAAAATGTCACTCTCCAAAATGTCAGCCTAGTGCTTTATCCCCCAAACGACTGGCAGAGTGTAGCAGTGTGCTAGCAGCTGAAACTTGAGCTCTTCATGTACCTTAAATGTATATATAAAATCGTTGAATAGCAACCCAAATTAGTAGCTGTTGGAAGTACTTATTTCTCTAGTAGTAACCTGTAACACCATGGTCCATTCGTATTTTTGTTTTTCAAAATCTCTTTTATACTAACTATAAAAATACACATTTTGAAGAACAATTTTCAGTTCAAATTGAGCTCAGATGGGGGCCAAACTGAGCACTTTTTTTTTTTTTTTTTGCCAGTTTTTAGTTTACAGTTGCCTTATGGTAGTTTCTGTTCATGGAATTGTTTTGTAATAATGAGATTTTTCTTTTTGTTGAGATTTAGAATTTAATTATTCAGATTGCATATGTGACTTTACATTTTTTTTAAGACAATATCTGGAAAATTCTCTTTGTCAATTAGATCTTTCTCAGTGCAAGCTACACCTGCTGTAGAAAATCTTTCCAAAATATATTTAAGTCTTAAGGAATTTTTAATTCTTATGTCAGTTTTGAGTCAGTCTCAAGTGCATGGCTTGGTTACTGATATTTTTTGGAATGTCACCATCTTGTAGTGTTTTTGAAGTGCTGTAACTAGTGTATGCCATGTACCTTAATCTATGTTTTTTGAGGGTCTGACTTTGTCATTTCAACACCCAGTGTTCTAAGAACTATGCAAGAGCTTTCCTTCTAACCTTTCTTCACAATCTGTTTTAAAAATTGTTTTTAAAAACAAAGATAGAAAAAGCAAACTCTTCTGGTATGTGTGTTTAGGTTTGTTTAAAAAAAAAAAATAGAAAAACCAATCTCTTCTGGTATGTTGTCGTTCGGTGGTCTAGTGATACCTTTTTAGTTTTAACTAGGAAGAGTAAATCTGTGTAAATGTATACAATGCTATGAAAACTTATACTTGTTAAAGTGTTGAGAAAGCTTTATAGAAGAAATTCTATGGGATCAGCTCAAAAGCGAGCAACGGGACTTTTTAGAGGATAGTGTTGGTGTGAAATTAATGCCTGGTTTTTAAGATGGTATGATTGTTTCCAGTGTTGCTTAGTGGCAGCAAAACTGTGAAAATCAGGATGCCGCTTTGCTTTGTGGGTTTTCTTGTTTGTTTTGTTTTGGGGTTTTTTTTGGTGATGGCCTTTGGTGTTTGTTTTTAATACACACTTGCTATTGATATGGTTGTGAAAGAGATTGAAATACAGGCTACTAAAATGGAAAGTCTTGACAGACCCAAGGAAGCTAGTACAGGAATAAAACCATAGTAATATTCCTAAAAAGTTTCCTCCCTTTTTTCAAGGAGGGGGGAAGCCTTGTGCATAGTCTCTCTACTCACCTTCAGAGGCCAAAGCGCTGCAGGAGATGTTACTAACAAAGGGTAGATCCAGGACCAGGTTCTGAAAACGTTGCTATAAATTTTAGCAACAAGGTGTCTCAAACATGCTCCCTCTGAGGTGGAGAGTTAGATTTCAGAGTGTTGGGTCTGTTATTGCTGGTTAGTAGATACCTGAACACTTTTGAGTCTCAGTAGTAATTATCAAAATAGTGAGTGTGACAAAACATCAGGTTTTACTCATTTAAGCCAACTGCCTTCTGGCTGTGTAGTCAACACATTGCTGAATAGTCCTCACTCTTCTCAGTTTTTGTTCCTCTGCACATGAAACGAATTACTTTAATCCTTTTGTCAGTGTAGCTTCTGTAGTTTAAAAAATAAATCCTTTTCTAGTCCTATGGCCTGTTGCAGTGTTTCTTCAATATATGTATTTTTCATGACTTGTATGAGATCTTTTGAATACCTTTAGATTTTGCTAAGTTGCCCTTGTTTCTTCCTCTGCTGTTAGTAAAAAGAAATGTTGGCATGAATAGATCTGCCTGGATCGTGGGAAGAGGGCTGGTGGCTGATCGGTGCCTGCTGGCTGCTCTCAGGGCATTCCTCCCTAACAGGGGACCTCGTTTGTGCAACGTGCTATTCCTCCTGCATTGCTCCTTCTTGTTTCACTCCTTTTGTTTCCCCCCACCACAGCCTGTTTTAGCAGAACTTCAGGAGAGAGCCCAACGCTCTCTGGTAGTTGCTGCAAAACTAGATCTGAAGGGGGAGGGGTGGTTTCCTCTATTTTCAGAAACATTTTCTGGGGGGGAAAGATGATGTGCAAGGTCAATAAAAAATGTAAAATCAGCCCTAGCCTTTCATAAAAGTAGCCTTTGTTTTTAACAGCAGTAAAGGGAACCTGGATATGTCAAACTGAATTTGAATTAAAATACTGGATAACTAGGTTTTTCCAAGAAGCATAATTCAAAGTATATTCACTAAAAAGAAAAAATGTTTGCTCTTCTTTATGTTGATTCTGCCAGAAAATGAATTTGTTACTTGCTTTGTGCTGTACTTGTTGCTTATATCTTGAAACGTATGGGCTTCCCAAGGAAACTAAGTGCTTCAGAGAACTCTTCCAACTTTTTACAAGTCAACAGTGAACCATTAATTTTTTTTTTTTTTTATATGGTGGTTTAAGCACTGCAAGTTGTTTTATTTAGGGTTATTTGCTGGGCATCTCCCAAAACCAAGACTTCTGCCTTAACTGGTGATATTTTTAGGCTTTAAAGCCGCATTTGGTAGCAAACTCCCTGGGCAATTCTGCTTTATTCTCTAGCTGAAGAGTGAGTCCTTTCTAAATCTGCGAGTGATTTGTTGGAGGATCATATGAAGCAACAAAAAGCGCTTTACCTTTTCTTTACAGTTAAGATGTGTTGTATGTATTTTCCTTTTCCTGCTGGCACAGGAACACATATGTAGGGTGGAAGAAGCTTGTCTTTGACCATGGATACTTGCCAAAAATCATCTGTTTAAAGCCCAGTCTAGCCTTAAGATCCAGTAACAGTCACAAAAATTGTAGGAAATCAATCTCAGATGCATGTTTGGAGTAATGTATTCAGAACAAAGGATCCATACCTGATGTCTGCAAAGAGGGGAGCTCCTTGGAAGATTCAATAAGGTCTAAAATATTTAATAAATATTAGAATTAGATGATATGGCTTGCTCTGATTCTTTGGGCTGCTCTTCCAATTATCTTCTATGATGTGTGGAGAGATTGCTAGATGTAGTATTGAAATGGAATACTACTACTACTTTGTCGTGCTGTGTTCGTCTTTTACTTGAGGAGTTGGTAAGTTAGAACAGTGCAGCCGGTGTTAGGACTTACTGCCCTGCACAGGCATTCTTCAGGGTAATAAGAGCAACCCAAGGAATGGCCTACTGTTTGAGGTTCATTAGAGGCTTCCCTAATTAACTAACCATTGCTATTAATTTCCTTTGAACTTGCTTAAGAGTAATCTTTGCCAATATCAAGACGCTGATGTGTTAGTGAAAAAGTCGATGCTGATGCACATGGGGTATGGAGGTACTGTGCTGAACCCACAGCCGTTCTTCAGCGCTTGTTTCAGACGCGCAGCTGCCAAGTCGGTTTTCAGAGTTTCGTCTCTGTCAATGTGGTTTATCCTAGCAGAGTTCTGGCAAGGAGGGGAGTGAGCAGCACTAGCTAGTCCTGCCTTTTAATGAGAATTTGCATCTGTAATGATTCGCAAGTGTGTAAAGTATGGTAATGTTTCTTTCCTGTGTTTCCAGGTGATTGAAGTTTATGACTTGACTAAGGTGAAGTTAAAATATTGGTAAGTGACTTAATACCTCTCGTGATTTCTTCTTGACTACAGTGACTGTTTCTTCTCCTGTTTTTTTTAATCCTGAATTTGTTTTTTTCCAATTATTCTTGTTTAAAAAAACCAAAATAACTATCAAAAAATAATGCAGATAATTATCCTTTCTTGAACACAGTGCTTGGTTAAATTGCCAGTTTACACTTTCGTTCAGTTTCGAAGACTTCTTCCAATTTAAATATGGTGTTGCCATTGATAAAAGTTCGTAGCATCCGTTCAATATTCTTAAGGCATGTTCATTTTGTTTTCTTTTTCAGTGGTGTCCATTTTAACTCTCAGGCAATTGCTCCAACCATAGAACAAATTGATCAGTCATTTGGAGCAACACATCCAGGAGGTAAGCTGAAGTATTTCTGAGCATCGGAAGCACACCTAGATTGACAGACGTCTTTCTAGGAAGCCTTTCCTGCACATCTTACCTAGAGAAATACGTAGACGCTTCTGCTGTAAAACGATCTGAAGTTGTGTTTCAGAATGACTGTATTCTTAGAGCTGGGTTATCGTGTAAAATGTACTGTAAGTTCAGCTGTGACTTTCTTCAAGTGAAATAGTGAGGCAGAGTCGTTGGCACAAAATGGTGTGTTCAGATATCATCAATGATCTGTTTTGAACTGCCAGTACCAGAAAATCGTGAGCTTTGTTGTTGATGCTGCTGTTTTCACACATTCTTATGCATGGTCAGCTCTCTTAGGGATTAAGTATATCATGAACATACAGACATTTGAGCTGATAGCTATGTGTAGCTAGCCAGGACTTTTTCCTCAGGCTCCATGCTCTGAGGACACGGTTACACCGCTGCTAGGACAGGATCAAGCCTGAGCCTCTATATAACTGGCTTGCATCTCCTTCCTGTTACTGGGAGCACTGGGGAGGCATGAAGCCAGCCTACATGCAGTGTGACCAGAAACAGGGCAAGCTTAATGAACCTGGCTGAACCCACTCTGACTCTTGCACAGCTGCTTGGCTGTTCACCACCTCTGTAGCAGGAAAAAATACTATCTTTATGCTCCTTGTTTACATATGAAAATTGAGAGTTTATTTCAGGGGTTTGTTAAGTGATGAAAATAAGCCAGTGGTGAAACTTTGAAGAGGATATTTAAAATTAAAGTGCTCAGGAACCTTCAAGAAGTAGAGCATAACAAGAAAGATGATTATCTCCATATAGACAAGATACCCTTTTTAGAGCATCATTTTCTATTTTTAGCTTAACCCAGTGCATTTGCAGTAGCCACGCTGATCCCAAATAGGCTAGTGTTCTTTGTGATTGATGGCGATTGCATACCCAGTCTTTGTCCCTGTTCTCTGCAGACAATCTCCTGCACTTTACAGAACAGGATTTATTAACTGTGGAGGGTCATGTGGCTAAAGTAATATCATTGCATAAAAGCCAGCTGTAGTAGATGAATATCAGATTGAGATAAATGAAGCTTGGAGGATTTCTAGCCATAATACTCCAAGGACTTTTTGGCCTTTTTAAACTTCACTTCGGTCGTGATCTTAACATTTCCTCTAGGCAGAAACTCTGACATCTACAGTTAGATCTATTATGGAAATAGTACGTGCAAGAGCTTATGTAGAATTTAGGAATAGTGAAAGGCATTCCATGTCCTTCACAGAACAAGTAAAAATTATAAACTGTCACAGTGGTTTATTTGCAGATATTTAGAGGTGAAGTGCTTGCAAAATTGTGGTATTATGAACACTAAAAATATGTACTCAGCTGTAAGCATTGCCTATGATAGGAACAGCATGTTTTATTACTGCATAAAATTGTATGCAAGCACTTAAAAACATGGCTTAGCACAAAATGTCCTCACGCTGAATTTGCCAGATCTTGTGTGCCTATCATATTCAATTAAGAAAACTTGTACACTTGCTTCATCTGATTATAGTTTTTCATAACATCTTTTCATTCAGTGACATTTAGATATGAAAAAGTATGTATTAAAATGTTACCCTCTATTACCATTTCACTAGTGCATTTGCCTATTCAGTTTCCTCGTTGCAAATTCAGCATCTTCCATTAACAACCTACTTAGAAGTAAATGCTCTATACTAAGCTGCCTGTCATAAACATTTTGAACTGCATGTGCAATACAGGCTTTTGATAACTCGTTTTTTCTTCATGTTTTCTGAAAAAGAAAGGGTTAAAAACGATAACTCGTTTTTTCTTCATGTTTTCTGAAACAGGGTTAAAAACAAAAAAAAAACCCAACACAATAGCATTAGGCATGTGGGAGGGACAGTGATGTTGTTTCCACATCCCACAAAAATTGCAGCTGGGGTGGGGAGAGAAAGGTGGGAGAAGAGACCTTCTTAGTGCGACAAAAGTACCAAATGCCAGTTTTCATGAATGAAAGTATGACGTAACTGTCCCTTTTCTTCTCTGTACCAATACTCCTCCAAAACCCCCGTCCAAACCCTTTAAAGGTATTTTGTTTGTCTGTGTTACCTATGCTAGAATTTCAAACAAAATGTCACCTTTCACTTAAAACCAAGGTGGTTGCAGTGGAACTTTCTTGTTACAGGATACAGTGATAGTTTCAAAACATATTTCGAAAGGTTAACAACGGTTTTCTGCTGAAACCGACCTTCAGTGAGCAGTTTTGGTTTTGCCAAATCAGTGGTTTTAAGAAAGAGTCATCAGGAAAATTGCAACCACTTCATTACTTCTTGGCTAACGTTAGTATGAAACTTTGTAGTATCTTTGTCATGGGGCTGATTGAAATATGATCACTTTGGAGGTCAATGGCTTCCTCAAAGCCAGGGTTTTATCCCATATTTCCATGATTCTCTGACCTGACCTCCTGCTGGGAAGTGCTTGCTCTTGCCAGTGGTTCTGTTGAAATCACATCCTGTTTTGAGTCCTCGTGGATGTGGCTGTTTGCCGAAGTGCCATTCAGCATGGATAAGGGCTGCGGGATTGAACTGAAGTCATGAGGTGGAAGGAAAAAAACATCCTTGCCTCCTGCCACAGTGGGCTTGCAAGGATGGTGGGGTTCTGTCTCCTAGCTCTGTAACTCTCGGAGACTTCAGAGGTTGGCCAGGCTCCCCTGAGGTGCCAGAAAAGTCTTGTGCTTGATACCAGGAAGACTTGACTTTTGGATCTGCCTCTGCTTCTGTCAGGACTGTGTCCATTCTGCAGCCTTGCTGGTGTTGGTGGCTTTGTCCCATCCTGCTCTACAGAAATGTTTCCAAGCTGGTCACACTCTGCTGCTTTCCTGGAAGGCAAGCTCTCTCCCTCACCCGGAGAGCAGCTGCAAAGCAGCAGTCTTTTTGCTTATGCCAGCAATTTTGAACTGAATTATTCTGCAGGCTACCTGTGTAGTAAATAAATAATTATTCTTATTATTAATAAGAATAATAAAGACTAACCTTGCTCAGTCACGTGGTTGTGACACATGGTCGTGAGGGAGACGTGAGACAACTTCAGGATGGAAACATTCCTTGCCCTTTAAGCCTAAGCATCAACAAACATTGCAGGGGATGGGAACTGATGCAATTTGTATAATCAGATACCACACTTGGCATGACTAGGGGAAAAACACTTCTCCAGCTGGCTGTGGGCTTTGGAAAAGATGCATCATAATTTATCACATGAGAGAGATTTGTGTAATTTTCCTGCAGATCAAAACATTTCCCTCACCCCACACGTTTTCCTGTGAGTGACAAGCAGGGAAAACACTCTTAACCAGCACATTCTGCAAAAGAGGCAAATGATGACTTTTGAAAGCTTAATGCTTATTGCTGAACTATTATTTTTCTATCCTGGGTGGTCTGGCATTGTCCAGATGTCTTGTGACTTGTCTCTCAAGCTGAACATTTGAAAGACACTTTGGGCAGGGTGGGAAATGATGTATTTGTATGCATTTTCTCTCTATGCTATGTCATCTTAAATACAAAACTGTAAGGAAAAAAAGGGAATATTGAATCAATTTCCATTGGTAAAGTGGAAGAAAGCAGCTTCTCTCGGTGGCGTCTGTCTTTATTGGGTTTTGCCTCTGCTGTTTTCAAACTGTTTTGCAAATGAACCAGCTTCTGTGTGACAAGTATTCCCCTCAGTGGCTACCGAGCACAGGTTAAAGTTGGGTAGCATCAATCCCAAAACTGTTCCCAAGCTCCTGGGATTGTTTTTAAGCTTTCCATAGTCTGACAAAACAGAATGTCTTGTTAGAGTAAGTACTGGGATAACTTTTATTGCTCTTTATTGTTGATGTTGTGCAATTTATTGCAATAAATCAGGACATCTTGTGACACGATGACAGCTGGAAGTCTGTGCATGCTCTAATTTATTACTGCTCTTTGTAAAAACAGACCGATTGGCTGGTGTTTCTGCTGATACTGGTTTTAATTTTCATTGTAAATGGCCTGCATGTCTGAAGCATTTCCTTCTTGTGCCGTATGACTTGGGAGTGCAGGTAGCTGAGCTGGGGCGTGCAAGAAGGAGCTCCTCTTGGAAGAGGCAGGAGGTACCTGTGAGCTCCCACTCAGGAACCTGCTTCCTGGTGGTGTGAAATTTGGAATTTATCAGCATTCTGGGCACATCTGTCTAAAAGACTTTCCGATTAATATTGTATAAGCATTTCACATAACAATGAACAGACTTGTTTTGTACTAATAGTAGCTGCTTAAACTACGTTAGGGATGTTAAGGTATAATTGATTGTATCATATTGTATAATTGTATCATTAGGGCTAGGTTAGTGCCTGCAGACTCACACAGGCAACTCTAATGAATCTAAGGTTTCCCTTATGCTATGTTTCTACTGTAACAAATTAAAAGCAAAACTATTATTGTTCTGTGTAATTGTGTTCTTCCTGCATCTTGATGTAGTGAATTCATTGAGGTGATGAAAGTGCTGTTAGATCTGAACTGGCGAATTCCTACTTTATTTTGGTAACTCTTGTTTTTACTTTCTTTTCCCTTTTAGTGTACAATTCAGCAGAGCAACTCTTTCACCTCAATTTCAGAGGACTGTCGTTTTCTTTTCAGTTAGACTCCTGGACTGAAACTCCGAAGTACGAGGTCAGCAATCATTCTTAGTTAATGGATAGTCTTTTTGCCTCTATAGTACTTGCAAAATATGACCTACAGCATGTCTTGTCTGCAAGCAAAAGAAACCAGTAATTTGAAAGGAATTTAACTCCTCAGTTGTGCTCTTATTCATGCTATGTATCATTTAGAAGTTAAAATTTTTCTTCCATTTAGCAGAAGGCATATGCTTAGAGGTTTTGCTTGCATCATGAGCTGGGACTAGCAATTCTGTTGTTGAAAGGAGTCTTCTAAAAATATCAGTCCTCTCTATGCGAATACGTAAATATTAAGCAATCTACTGGAAGGCTGTTCTTTTATCAGATACTTTTGAATCTCATCAAAGCGATTATGCAACTAAATTAGGGTAGAGTACATAAAGTACATTTTCATCTTAAGTGTCTTTCAGTACGAGTTCTTTTAGAAAGCCAAATGAATGAGCTTTATTTGTAATGCCTGTTTGCATATTCATCAAATGTTTGGGTGAGTTACTGAATAATTAACCATATTACTGCGTTCTCCAAAATCTTTGGAAATCGCTATCCATAGTGGAAACAAGATCAGATTTTTAGTGATTTCCACCTATACTAACAAAAATGTACATATAACTTGTTTTGTGTGAGGATGAAAAACACTCTCAGTTGTGTTATCGAGGCTTATCAGTTAAAAAGAATGCATGCTGTATGGTATGAGTATAAAAAGGAGCACATAAAGAGCCAACAAGTGGGAGAAATCAGCCAACATGGTGACACGTTTTCATGTCACAGCCTAGTGCTTTAGTAGTTGTGTTTTGACATGTGAGAGAAGAGGAGGACAACCAGGGGAAGTTACTATTTAGCAGTAATGAAGGTCAGCTGGGTTTCAGAAATACTGGAATGCAAATAGAAATCTAATAAGCCAAACAGAAAGAACATCCCAATGACAAGCAGATGCTTTTTCATGCAAGAGTTCCCAGGGCATGCATGAATGAAATGGCCGAGCCGCTAAGAATGTAGATTGTTACACCAAATATTTGAAAAGATGTTAAAATAAAATTGCTAGAATCAATTTTAGCCATTGCATCTGTGTGTCTTGTTTTGATACATGGTTCAGTTAGTAAACTAAGAAAAGAATTAGGGATAGCTACAGAAAGTTTGGTGCAAATATGCTTTGAGAGGGAAATAGTGGGGATTCTTGGGGCTAATTTGGTTCTTTATAGGGGAGAAAATAATTTTGTGTTCTCAAAGTCTTTCATCAAGTTTTTCAAATGAGGTTAGTAAAACTTTTTTGGGTTTTGGGTTGGTGTTTTTTTCTTTGGGTTTTTTTGTTTGGAATGGAATGCTTTAAATTTTTGTACTGTGCTGAAAATTCTTTTCCCCCGGGTTTATAAAACATTAATTTGTATTTTTTTGCTTTACTATTTTTTTTTTTAGATTTTAAATCAATAAGTAAACTAGAACTAGCATTTGTTTTGCTAGCCCCGGCATTGCTCTGTACATAAGCTTCAAAGTTTCCTTTCTTTATTTGGTTTGGGGTTTTTTTGGTTGTGGTGTTTTTTTGGTTTTTTTGGTTTTTTTGGTTTTTTTTTTTTTTTTTTTCACAAAGCAAAAGGCAAAATTCTCCCCAGGACTATAAATAGGTAGAAATAGTTAGAATAGATTAGAAACAGTAGTATGAAACAGTCCACATAGAAGACAACTATAGAGCCTTTCAGGGAGGAGCATCAGGAAAGGCTGAACCAAGAGTGACAAGAAACTTGAAGGTGTTAAAACCTTTCAAGTTCAGAGAGGATCATACAGGAATGCTGTATAAGTAAAGCAGTATAATTTCCATTTATGGAAATGAAAACTCTGAGGAAAACTTTTGGTTTTTTATATAGCTGATAACAAACTGCAGGTAAGAACACGAAAACCTCTCACTCTGTTGAGAAATGAGGCATGTATGGCCCAGGCCATAGCTTACATAGCTTTAGAGAAGATTTCTCTGTTGCTAAGACTTATGTTTGTTAACAAAGTAACCTAAAGTCTGACTACTTCAGAAAGCTATGTTTTGACATGTTCATGTTCTGGGCAAACTCAGAATGAGGATTGAAATCCGGGTATCTCTAGATCTGTTAAGTATTGGTGGTTACAGCAGTGAAAGTTACTGCTCTCGGCTAATTTGTCTTCTAAGCGTAGCTTTTTTGTGTTTACCTTATGTGATATCCTGCTAGAGTACACCAGGATAATGTTTTGCATATTGTGCGTCTTGTTTTTGTTGACTGCTTGAGGCAAAGTTAGCTTATTTTCTGTCCAATGCTAGCAAAGTTTGTTGACAGTGTTGAAGAAAGTTGTCTTGTTATCTTCAGAGTTGAAACAAATATGCTCTTACTGCACTGGAAGAATGAGTCTGACTTCCTTAGCGTGCTTTCAGTTGGTAAGAGCACTCAAAATCCCTATCGGAACAATATGTGTAAGAATGTGGTGGTAAGGAGAGCACAAAATCTTTGTAGTGAATGAGTCTGTGTTCATCAGATAAAGGCATTTTAAAAAACAGAAGAAATGTTAAAAGGCTGAAAATAATGGGAGAGAAAAAAGCATTTCTACCTTTAAGGTAGCCAGTTTCTTAGAGCATAAATACAGCACATCAGCACAAATACTTTCATATTGCTGGTTGCCAGAGATCAAAGCAAGGAAACTTGGATTCTCAGTATGCCTATGGCTAATTGTCAGATTAGTGCCCTCTTTTGGTGGATAAACATAGCGATTGTTTCACCCTGGCTTGGGAATCCAGGAGTGATGTAATGTAAAGAAACACCATCTAGAAGGGGGGGTGGTTGTTGTTTTTCCCCCTTGTCTTTGGCTAGAGACTGACCTGAATTGGTAAGTGTATACTGTATTTCTAATGTAATGTGTAACTTTGACCTGAAGTGTCCAGTGTGTCACGTAACAAGCATGTTTTTGTATATCCACAGCCTAACTTTGCCCATGGTCTAGCCTCTCTGCAAATTCCACATGGTGCGACTGTGAAACGTATGTACATCTACAACGGAAACAGTCTGCAGGATACCAAGTACGTACAGCTGGTTGGGCTGTTTTGATCACTTAGAATATACTTTTTCCTAACTCATTTATTTAGGTCTTTGCAGATGCTGAACATATAAATACACTTTTTTAGTTCAGTTTGGGTCTTTTATGAATTTGGTACTGTGCAGAATGCCTTTAGATACCAACCTTTTTCAAATTTCCATAGACATCGTCCTCAGACAATGCCTTATAATGTTGGTTTGATTTATGTTGCTATAAAATCAGCTTGGCTCAGCTGTAGTAGGTTAATTCAGTTGATCCAAGAATGCATTCATTAAGCAAAGCGGGAAATGTAGTGAATCTAGTAAGAGATGCAGTTAGGATATTCTTACTCTATATTTTGTTTGCACACTAATGACCTCTCCCTAGACAAGTCAAACTTGGTGTAGGCAGTCAGTCATTTTGTAGTGTACTGTGTATGTCATGGCAGGGTCCCGCCAAGCGTCTTAAATTCTCTCGCTGTAATAAATATAATAAAATATGTATTTTCAGGCTTAAGACGTATGCATAATCTACCATGTAGTCAATATATTTGGAGTTACCCAACTGAACTTAACATTCTGAGGAAAATAATCTTCATACCTTAATACTAATGCAATAGTTGTATTTTAATAGTTGTATTTTTGTTAATATTTTCTATGGTATTCTGTTTTCTTTCAAGCAGTAATTTGTTGTACAATAATCTGATGTTTGACTTTTTCTACAAACATTTTTTCTGTAGTTCCTTACGCAAGGAAAAATTGAGAAGACTTCTGTAAATTCTTCCTTTCAGCTTATAAATACCCAAACTGATAAGGTGGTAGTTTTTGCAGAGATGGCTGTGTTTTAATTTGGGGAGAAGATTAACACATCTGTGGATTAGGGCTCAGAAAGGAGCCCTTGTTGATGCAGACATTGTGTCCTAATTAGCAATAAGTGCACTTCAGAAAAATGTTGTTGTCTGCGCCCCTCTGTGGCATGGTGGGCTTTAGTGAAAGCACTGATTGTGGTGTGGGGCTGTGGTGGGTGTGTGTGTGCGTGAGAGCTCAAAGCCTAACTTTCAGCTCAAGACATTCACACAGGAGAGAAATTCACATAAAACAGTGAATCTTACAGAAAAGCAGCCCTTCCGTTGAAAATATCTTACCTGGGGCTGTTACTGTTTTCTCAAATATTATTGTCATTGAATTAAAATGAGAACTTTCCTAGTAAAGCAGCCCAATTGTTTGGGGTGCACCTGCACAAGCTGTAGTCATGTTCTGGGCTTTGGAGTACCTTCCCAAGAGCAGTGAGAGCATCAGAGAAGGCTTTGCTGCTGCATTCGGGCTATATGCCTAGTTCAAGGAGTAGATATCTTTTTAAAACTGTACAACTTCCATTTCCTCTGAGAGAAATCCAAAATGATACATCCTCATAGGAGGTATCCAAAGGCTAGATACAGTTTCTGTAATATCTGGAGTCCTTGAAACTTGCGGTTGTTTCATTAATAGTAAAGGTCCTACATTTGAGCACTGCCTTGTTGTTCCTCTCTCCAGACTTTCTGATTCTGGTGTTTAATCTAATTTTAATCTTCAGTTTGATTTAAATGTGGCATTGTCAAAATTAACATGCTCTGTTCCGGTGAACTGATATCAGCTTGTTACTGGAAAACTGGAAGATTAAGTGGATCCTACGCACATTTTTGTATAATTGCTTTCAGGGCCCCCTTGATGCCCCTCAGCTGTTTCCTTGGCAACGTGTACGCCGAGAATGTTGATGTTCTGCGAGATGGAACTGGACCCTCAGGTTTACGGCTTCGCCTACTCACTGCAGGTATTAGTGACATTCAGAACATTGAACTGGTTGCTTTCCTCAGGAAAAGAGGGATAAACCTGTATAGATTAAACATAGGTTATTTGTGACGATTTTACAGTGATTTCAAAGTGTTCTGTATACTTTATTTTGAACTATTGGAAATAAAACCCAATAAAAACCCCATGATGATGGGTCTGCCTGCTGCTGCATTTCCCTGGCCCTGGGGAAAACACAGAGGATTGTAGCCTTGTCCTTGGTAGTTCCAAGTCCTTGGAGGCTGTTTGCAGAAATGGAATTTGTCTCCAGGTGTATGAGTAGAATAAAACAGATGCAAGTACCTCACTTAAAAAAAAAAAAAAAAAAAAAAAAAACCAAAAAAAAAAACCAACCAAGAGAAATCAAGAAACCTTGTGTACATGTGCATTTTCTGAGATTCCAGTGAGCTGTATGATGTTGGTATTTTATATTAATAATACAAGCCATTAATTCTGGAAGACTTTTTAAAATGCTGTCAAGAGACCACATCGGCGCTGCAGCCTTAGACTGCACTTTAAGTTCAATTCCATTTTCATTTGCTGTAGGAGACAGCAGTGAAAGTGGCAGAGGCTGATGAGCCCTTTCTCCTTGTGCGCCCTTTCAGAGATGGGGAAGGGCTTAGAAATTAGGGAAGGGTATAATGACTGCAAAGGAGCCTTTTTTCAGTCACTGTAACTTGAGACTTGACAATGTTTTTAAGAAAAAAAATAGATGTTTTTAACAATTTTCATTAGCAGGCTCGTCTTTTGACCAATTCTGATTACTAGCTGTATGCGTATTGAGAAAACACTTGGAATACATTTGCAATATGCAAAAGTTAAAAAGGAGAAACTGTAAGATGAAGAATAAAAAATTATTAATAAAAATGGAGCAGATGTTTTCAAGTTACTTTGCTCCTCTCTTTACAGAGGAAGATAATGGAGAACTGCCTAGGACAGGGAGCATATATCCTCCTGTACTAGGGAAGGAGCTAGCTATAACATCATAATAATATAAATGATTTTGAGAAATTGGACATTTCTAAGGTAGAGTGTCAAGTTTAGTTAAAAATATATATATGCAGCTTAAAGGAAATGTTGTCAATGAATAAAATAATTATTCAAATGTATCACTGATGTTCAGACTATAACGTAGAGAGGGAACCTGGACATGTGCTATTCTTGTCCTGCTCAAGTTTGCAGAAACTCCTTTGTAGAACATATTATACATCTGTTCTAGCACAACTTTCTCTGCAAGTGTATTAACTTGAAGTAGCTCTTGCTTAAGAAATCAAGGATGACTCAATCAGATTTTTTTAATTTATTTTATTGGGTAGCTAGCTACATAAATAATGCATTGTCAGACAAGCTAAGTGTGTGTTTAGAGCACAGCCTGTATTTTGCAGTAACTGCTGCATACATGTAGATGCGTTCTCGTAAATGTAAGACGCTGCATTCCTGAAAGCAAATGGGGTCACGAACTGTAAGACTTTTCCATTTCTTAACATCTGCCAGCCACTCATCTATGTAATGGCTATTCAGCAAGATCCGTTTTTAATGCTGCTTGTGTAGGAACATATTTGATTTAATAAGCTATGGGAATCTTGAGTAAAGAATGTGTATTTTCTGATACAGTTAATATGGATGAGGAATTTCACTTTATAGGCTTTACTTTTTTAGCTGGAGATATGTCTCTAGCTGCTAAAGTAGAATATTTTAAGGTTAGAATTAATTCCTAGTACTTACTGCTAATACCCAGCTGATCAAATTGGGAATGACCAGGAAAACAAGTCATGTTCACATGAATGGCAAAGAAGTGAAGATAAGCACTGCTGAAGTTGGAGGTTAAGATGGGGATCTGTGCAACATACATCGTTTGGATAAGAAATGTTTAAACTATTGCAAAATAAAGGGTTACATTTAGTTTGTCACCCTTGAAAGAATGCAGCTGTTTGGTTTGTGATAAATAGAGGAATGCTGAGCTTTTGGTGTTGATTTGCTGATGTATCCTCTGGTCAGGAAGGATAAATTGAGTTGTTTTTCATTCCTCAGGTTGTGGCCCGGGTGTCTTAGCCGATGCCAAGATGCGGGTATTTGAGCGTTGTGTGTACTTTGGCGACTCGTGCCAGGATGTGCTGAGCACCTTGGGGTCTCCGCACAAAGTCTTCTACAAGTCTGAAGATAAGGTGAGGGAGTTCATACAGCCGCAGGACTTTGTCTCTGTTCAGTGCGGTCTCAGTTTGATCACAGGGCTTGTGTTTTGCAAGGACAGTGAAGTTACTTCCATGTAGCACAAACTATGAGTGCTTCACTTGACATATAATAGACCAGGATGAATTGTTACATAATTTGATTTTTAAAAGTTTTTTTTAGGCTAAATTGATGCAAATGTGTTTTAAAATAGGAGAAAAAAAAAAAGCATCATTTAAACTGGTTTAAAAGTGTAGAAAAATGGGAGCACTCTTGAATCCAAATAAGCCTTAGCAAGTGTGTACTGCCTGTTTTTAATTATACTTTATGCAAAATAACTTTAGCATATACTTTGATCCTTTCTGGATGTTTTTACCTAGGAGTGTGTGAGTAAACCCTTTATTTCAGATAATTTAAAAAAAGGAAAAAAAACTGATGTGACGTTGCAAGCAGCTAATGGTCATTTCATGAAGCACTGTATCTTGCATATTTGAACAAGGGCTTCAAATGGGATTATGGCAATTTATTTGAATGTAGTGATGTTAATGGCATATATCTGAGCATTTATTAAATACATCTGAAAAATGTTTTTTGTTTTTATTGCAGATGAAAATCCATTCACCCTCACCCCATAAGCAGGTCCCATCAAAGTGCAATGACTACTTCTTCAATTATTTCACGCTCGGAGTGGTGAGTGGGAATCTTCCATAAGAAAATTCATGAAAAGTTTTGATTTGGCTACCCAGCAATCCTTTCAGAAGGCCAAAGGCTGTGGGAAACAAGGGACTGCAAACTCGAGTGCTGCCTTAGGAGTCTCTGGATATGAAGAACAACACTGACTTTTCTCTAGTACTTGCAAATTCAATCAGTAACACTTTATCATCTCCACCAGTGGATGGAAGGCTCTTTACATTTGCACTTTGGCATTCTCTTAGGTTTTCTCCCTCTGCCATGCCTGATGCCTAGATATACTAGTTCTTGTTTCTGAAATCCACACTCCTGACAGAACTGAGATAGATGTGCCATAATACTAGCTGTGAAAGTTTGCTGAGATGTGGTATGTAGTTCAACCTTCATGTCCCTCCTACACGTAGTACTCAGCTATTTTGCTTTAGTCTGCATCAGTGTAAATAATGTGCAGAAAGACATGACCTCCTTAGAAAACTTGCCAACATTAGCAAATGAAACTGCAGTTGTAGTTGAGTGATGGAGGAAATGTGCGTTTATTTGAATCTACAAATGGTCTCATTTTCAAATACTACTTTTCATAATTCCATTTGGTTCCTATCAGATAAATACATACTGCTATGCACAGGTGCTGTTGTAACTAAGCTGAGGTTAATTTGGGGAAAGCTGCCTTCCTCTATCCAAATTGCTTCATGTCTGTGTCTTTTTTCTTCAACAGGATATTCTCTTTGATGCAAACACTCATAAGGTGAAGAAATTTGTCCTGCATACAAATTATCCTGGTCATTACAACTTTAACATGTGAGTGTAAAGAACTGATCTGTGAAATAACATTTTCAAATATCTGAAAATGAAATCTTGTGTTCCCTTTAGAATTCCAGTAGTATTTCCCAAGTGTCTTTGGTGTACCTGGTAACTCATGGAGGCTTCAGCCATCATTATGGTTACACGTTCTTATGATTTTCTTTTTACCTTTAAATGTCTTTATATTGTCAAGTATGTCTTAAAGCAGTAAATGAGGTAAGGTGGCTCTTAGTCCAGCTATAATGTGCAACCTCTCTTGCTAGAAGCAAACTTCATATTAGCAAGTGTCCATTTACTGGTAAGCAGGCTGCTGGCTTTTTCCTGACACTATTTCAGTTAGTGATTAAAAAAATCCCAGATCTCTTGTGCTTCTGAACATATTTTCAATACTTCTAAAATGCAAACCTTTTAGAGGAGGAATATGAGTTAAGGGATAAGTGACTGAATGTCTGATTAAAGCAAATGTGTTTTCAGGCAGTTAGTGTTAGTGACAGAAATCTTTAGTACTGTTTCTAAGCTGAATATTTCCCTATCCACTCTGTGCAATAGCAGACTAACTTGTGCTGAAGGACCTTTTGTGTCCTCTAGAAAACTGGGTTAGGACATTCCCAGTCTGCCTTTTTTTTTTTTTGATGTAGAAAATAGAAATGAGACCTTTTCTTCTTAATCTCTTAGCGTCGAAATTGTAACTTTCATTTTATTGTTCATGTGATTTTTCATTAAACTGCTTAAGAGCCCTAAGTTTGTGCTATGCAGTTTATGTTGGCTTTTCTGTTTTCTAATAGCTTTACGATTTGCACTTTCTAGTTACCATCGCTGTGAATTCAAGATTCCCCTAGTCATCAAGCGAGGTGAGTAGTTCTTATGTTGTCCTGCCTCAAGGGGCATGTACCGCAAACTGCTCAAAGGGGCAAGTTAGCAGTTTTCTGATTTTACTTACGCTACCTTGTTTACTTACTTGGATCATATGAATATTTAGCTGCAACATCCCTAATTTTCTGTAATGCTGCCACTCTGCTAAAATCAATTAGTTTGTACCTGTCTCAACAAAGCAAGAGAAACCTTGTTTGATTGAAGCCCATGGTGATTGAGGTAGACTTCTTTTATGTAAGAATTAACAGGTGTTCTGGGAAAGTGTATATTTTGATTATCCAGGGAATGCTGGATGCTGGCAAAGGTTTTGGCTGGGGATGCTTTCTTGACTTTGATCAGTTTTCACTGAAAGCACTTTGCTGTGTAAAGTGCCATTCTCCTGTGACCATCACAGCAGTTTGAGCGTGTAGGGGAATAAAAGTCTGTAAAAACAACGTCTGTATCTACAGGCTTATGTGAAAGTTGATTTGTGCTTCAGCCAAGAGAATAAGCATGAAAGTTCTCACATTTAGATTTCTTTTTCCTTAGGTTATTGTGCAATACTTGAAAGGCATTAATTTCTGATTATTTTTATTCATTTCAAGTAGTACCATCAGTCTCTTCTGAATATGTCTGGGTTTTGGGGTTTCTGTTGTTAGGGTTTTAATTTTTGATTCACCTTTTTAATCTCTAGCTTATGTTCAGGAGCTGTAATGAATTGAAAACAAATGTTACAAAACTTATCAAGAGCTCATGTTCTTCCATTTGGTGGCAGTGCCTGATGCAGCATTATTAACTCCCTTGTGTAGTTCGACTTCAGACAATAAATTGCCAGCCAGAGATCAAGTGAACTCTTTGAACATCAAGAGAGCATACTTATTTAGCAGGTAGAAAACAGAGGAGCTTTCAGGCAAATTAAAGACCATTTGGTATGTTTGACTTGTTTAGTGTCTAGGTCCCTTCCCACTGCTTCAGGAAGGTGCTTTCAGTATTCAGAAGTCCCCAAGTGAAACAGTGCTTGAAACCACCAGCGAACAGTTTATTTTTAAGACTGTAAGCATAAACACAATGCTGTCCTCACCTGCAGCTTTTTTATTATTTCATAGGTAGACTGCAGTTTCCAGGCTCTCTGCTGTCTTTGTTTTTGGAAGAGTGGCATTTTAGCTGATTTCAGGCCTGCCAGCTCCTGGGTCTCAAGCTGACAGTTGTAGCCAGCTTCCTTTCCAAGAGTGTGTGGGCTTGCTGAGTGGCACATCATGTTATCTCAAGGAGCGGTTGTGCTAGGCATGTTAACTCAGTGCAAAGAGATGCAGTTTCATTGACGCTGACGTTCTTGTATGTAAGATTACAGCTTACACATAGTGTTAGTACTTGGGACTTGCTGTAAATAGATTTGTTTAATCACCCGAACTGGCATTTAATCAATGTTGTTGACAATTCTGGTTGCTAGTAAATGCTGGTAAACGTATATATGAAGATTTAATGCTTGTGTGTCTCCTGCTATCTGAACTAACCTTCCGAACTAAAGGATCATATAGGATACTGTTCAAGCGTAAACTATAAAGACTTTTCTGTTTTTCCTTTCATAGATAGTGCTGATTCACAGACTGAAACGTGTACAACATACAGCAAGGTAGGTCTGTGCAGAGCTGAATGGTTTCCTTCTTTTCTTAAACCATCTTAAATGATCTATGCTGAATTTGCAGTACGCTTTGAATAAATAATAGCAGTTGTATCATGTTGTTTTAAAATAGAAAAGTTGAAGGCCAAAAGGTGATGTATGTTTTGTGGTTTCAACATTTTGTTGTGTTAAGGATTAAAGGCATTCGTAATAGCACACTTTGAGTAAACTAAATTATCGCCTTACTGCATGCTTTGCATTTTAAGATACCTGCAGGTAGAAACAGAACACTAAAATAAGTGATACGGGAAAGTGATAGCAGTGGTGGCTGAATGCTAGCTGGAAGAGATATTTCTAAACAAATTTTTCAGAGCTTTTCTACTTAATGTAGCTCTTGAAGACATGTAGTATTTAACCAAGAAGGTCCTGTGCACTTCCTGAAGGGTACCAGTACTGGGATGTTTCTCGGGCAGCAGCAGGCCTTACAAAAACGTCACTGCTAGTGTGACACCTCCTGATGACAGCAGACTCCTTGAAGACTGTACAGTCTTACTACCTAAATGAAATTCCGCACTGGGCAGCTGCCACTGCACGTTTGAGAGCTACGTGAAGTTCAAAAAGCTGTCAAAAATTGTGTTCAGCGGTGTCTCTACGGTTAGCACTCAGGCAGGGTCGGTGCTGCTCTCTTGGCTCCTGGGGTGCCAAACGAAGACTTTCCTTGGTTAGGTCCCCTAGTGGGAAGAAAAAACTGGAGTCAGCAACCTGGAAGCTGCCATTCTTTGCTTTTTGGTCTGATTCACTTACATCCATCATTGTTTAACTCATTTTAGTCTTGTGTGTGAAACTGCAGCTTCTTAAGTCTGCTTAGAGTGATGAAAACTGCTGGACATTCCCAATCATTAAATAGTGCAGCTTTCCTCTTCTTTTTCAAACTTGTCACTTAAATCAAGGAAAGGCTTTTGGGAGAGGTAGCGGTGATGCTATGTTTCCCTCTGCAAAGGTATGTAAGAGGATGTTTGCTGAAGTTTCCCACAGCTGTTTTGTTTGCTCGGATGTCCCTGAAATGCTACAAGACTTTCCAGCTACATTTTATCCATAGAATTTTTTTTATATGAATAATTCTAATTCAAAGCTATTTTGAGACAAAAATGAGAATAAATCCTGAGAGGATTTCCTAGCCCTAGTAATGGATAGTTTCCATTACTGACTATGGCTTCAGTCACAAAATACTTCTGTAAACATAACCGTTGTGTATTTGGCAAATGAGCATGTCACAAACAGAAATGTACATGACTCTTGAGTTTTCCCATGTTTCATTTTAACACAAAGTCTTTGATATTTTTACAGTGGGACAGTATTCAGGATCTTCTGGGGCACCCTGTAGAAAAGCCAGTGGTACTTCACAGGTAAAAATCTCTCACTAGTTTCCTTGCAGGGATTGAGCTGTTAACAGAGGATGAGTTTAGGCAGAGGAAGGGTGTTCATTGCATTAGTTACTTTTAGGCTGCTTTGCTGATAATTTCAGACTTTTTGGCCACTTACAGGTGAGGTAGCTGCTCAGATGAGATAGACTGAATGCAAATTGAAAACTTGGAAAATTTTGGAATGAAACTTCCAAAATTCCTTGAACTGTAGAAGTTGGAGAAGAGCTAAGCAGGATATAAAGAAGTATCTCTTTTCATGTGTAATAGTGTAGATTTTGTTTCAAGCTAGTCACATGCATTTCAACAACATGACAACATAGAGCAGAGTGTGTAGTGTCTATGATGGCAATCTGTCTGAAGAAGCCTTGCTTTTATGAACGTACATAGCTGTCCTACAGTTCTTTCGGGATGACTGAAGATAGAATAGTGTGCTCGCACTTGCTTAGTTCCTACAGAGACTGAGCTGGGTGTGGGGTTAAATAGGCATTACCTGCTTGCACTGCTGTCGTTCTAGGGTATGATATGAAACTGACTTATCTTGGCCTGAGTGTAAGTGATGGGTACTGCGAAAACTCTGCAGCAATTTCAGATATACCTAACAGGGTATTTTCATCAGGCTTTCGTAGGATTTTGAGTTTGATTTCGCCCCTAAGGCATTGTATCCTTTGCTCCCCTTTACTCCTGTTTTATTCCAACGAGACCGTTAGAGCAGAAGCCATGTAAAGTAAAGCTGGGGTGAAATGGTGGAGCCCTTCTGTTTTTCATCTGTGTTGGAGAGAGTAGTTCAACCACAGTTTGCTCTACTGAGCACATCTCAAATGTCTGACATGCAATTTGAGAAACAGACCAGTTACCAGAAAGGCCAAAAGGTAAATATTTTCTGGGGGGAGGGTGTTGGCTGTAATCTAAAATCCATTGCAGTCAACAGGAATCTGCTGTTGTCATATATATGATCCAAAAATACCAGAAATATATACCTTAATCTCAAAAAATATTGTTTAATCTATTTCAGTGTCTTACAGGGTAATTTTTTAACATAATAAAACCAGCAAACTAATAGCGTATAGTAAACCCATTTGGTAAAGGCTGAGAAATAAAGTAGATTGAAGAGCGGGAAAGGATCTTGCACAAACATAACTTGTAATAAATTGCATGGTGCTTCTCTCTTCCTATGTATCTGCTTATTTTTAGGGTTCTTCCTGTTCAAGTTCAGTGAAAGAGCGTTTTCCTGTAGAGGTCGTTAGTAACTTTTTGGTTACTTTCTCCCTGAGTATTAATAACATCTCTGTGACCTTAAGCAGAGGCATCCTCTGGCTCACTTGGAGTCTAGCAGTGGTGATGCATAACGTAGATTTACTTTTTTAATGAAAACCATGATAAAGATACTGTAACTTACCTTGTATTACTGAGTGGTTATTCTTCCCTAAGAAGTTCCTGATCCTCACGCATCCACTTTTTTTTTACCTCTTTTCTGTTCAGGTCATCATCTCCGAACAACACTAACCCATTTGGGTCAACCTTTTGCTTTGGACTGCAACGAATGATCTTTGAGGTTAGGAGAAAAAACTTTCATATTCGTTAGAACAAGAGAAGATGAGGAGCTTGCTGTTCTTACTACTGGCTTCTTATTTCCCGTTTCAAGAAAAGCCAGCGCTTGGGAGTGGCTGTATTTTTAGAGCTTATTGGCAGAAATAGGCAACTTTCCAGTCTCTGCTCTGAGGTTGTACATTCGCATGTTAAAGCTGGGACTTCAAGTTTGTCACCTAGAACTCGGGCTAGCCGGAAATGCCTGCGCTTGGCTCTAAGTAGTGGTGGAGCATGCTGGTGTTTAAATGTGTCGTGGAAATCTAGAGACCGTTTTTAGGAACTAGCCAAGACCTTATTGCTTTCCTCTGTTGTTCGGATTTCTTTTTTTCAGGCAGATCAGTTCCATATCCGCCATTTTCACTCTTCTGAGTTCCTGTTTGGTGTACAGTTCTTTTAATTTCCCTTTTTCCCTGCCATCCTTTTGCAGGTGATGCAGAATAATCACATAGCTTCTGTTACTCTGTATGGCCCAACACGGCCCAGCAGCCAGTTGAGAACATCGGACCTTCCCCAGTGAGCATCCCCTGCAAAGTCAGCTAATCTCAATGCTACAAAATTAGTACAGCGTGCCTTGATTTGCTGCCACTTATAATATGGAAAGCACGTTACGATTTTTTTTTTTTTCTTCAATAAGCCTTTCCACCCAGGAGCGGTGTGGAAGGGAAATTCTCTCAACCCTTCATCATGGGGCATGGAACTGTTGATGGAGGAAAGCAGCTTAGGTGCCTGTGCCGTCGTTTATTCCTCTCCGTTGCCCTCATCCTATGCAGCACAGACCTGAAGAGACTGTCCCCCCTTCTCAGCTGGCAGAAGGGGGAAATGGAAGAGGGGCACGTAATGACTGCAAGAGTTAGAAGCACAAACTTTCTGAGCCTTGGAGCATCTGGAAGCAGGTATTGATTTTAGTCTGTTTGTGTTACTGTATTGATGTGGTGGTCACATTTTAAGAAAACATGTGTGTGTATATATATAGATATAAACACATTGGTATTTCTGTGGCTTAGGACATTGTACCAAGTGTGACAAGGATGTATATATGTCCATGATTTCAGGCACCACATCTTTGTGTAACTTTAAACCAAGCAAGTAGCATGTGCATAATACTTGGTTGTAACATTTGCACTACATACACTTTAATTACTTGATAAACGTTTATCTTCACTGAGGAGCATCTGTGTACTGGGTGTGAGTGGGGTGTGATGGTTATTTAATGTACGCTGCGCATAAAGCTTATTTATACAGTGGATCAAATTTATCCACCTTCCTGCACTAATATGTACTTGATATGCTGAAACAATTTTTTTCTGCCATGACTGGTTTACTAATTTTTTCTTTCATACAGTTTCAAAAAAAAAAAAAAATCTGGAAGAGGTTGTTTCTATGATTGAATTATGTTTTAGTGAAAAGGTTTGATACAATTTTTTCATACTACAGAAAAATTTAACGAAGAAATAGTGTTGCCTCATCTGCCTCTGTTCCAAAATCCTTTATTCCTACTCTGTTCCCTTAGAGAAAGAAAAGCTGTATATAATTGTATCTCAGATATTCCCAAGCCCTGCCATCACCAAGAAAACCTTTTCTGTAACTTTTGATGTATGATTTTAATTTATGCCAAAGGTTTAGCCAAAGACATCCTTATTGTAGTTTCACCATTTCTGTACGTATATGCTAACTGCACACCCCACCCCAGCAGACAGGATATAGGCTTCTTTCTAGTTGGGAGATGCTGCTCGCGACATTTTTATCCCAGGAGGATACTTTAGGTTTCTAGTTCTCTTACCGGTCTTATTTGGGGGAAATAGGTGGTCTGTCTTTGAAATATTGAACCCTTTTTAAAAATGGACAAGAGAAATGTATAATTTTAGCCCATTTTTAATATTTTGGTGTAGCAACTTGTGATACATAGATGACAATTTTGTGAGTTTTACTATGTGTGTACAGATTTTGTAAATACGACATTTTTGTAATTTTAACTCCATGTACAGTGTAATCCTGTATAGTTTATCAATGAATGAGAGATAGGAAATCGAATGTTAACTGAAGTTTTGGATCCTGGACCAGTAGCAGGGATAAATGTGGTGTGTGTGTGTGAGACGTTCTTTGCCATTTAGTCTTCCTGTATACTGTGATACTTTAAACTGTTTTGCTAAAACAAACAAAAAAGCCCCGTGGAGAATCTAATGGATAAGGAAAAAGTTACTGTTTACCTTTATCCCTAGGTGTCACTCCTGTTGAATCCCTGTTCAATCTGTGCTGTCTCCTGTGATCATTGCTTGCTAAGAAAATTCTATGCCTCAACCTTCCTTTTGTTTCCTCTCTAATTTTAATTTCATTTTACATAGCCCTTCTGTAAATTAAATGGAATAATAATGAGCATGTACACTGAAAGAAAAATAAAATGAGACTCTCAGTTACTGTTTTTGTGTTAAATACAGTTGCTGGGTGTTTTTGTAATAAAATCATCGATGTTTTTGCTTTTTTTTCTTATCAATCAGTCCTTTTATTTTACTGTCTTTCAGATGTTGTATTTGAAATACTGACTAGTGTTCCTCCTTTACAGCTGATACAGAATGTTCTCCGAAGAAGCACTATAAAAGCTAACATAATTTGCAGTCTGTTACCTAGTAGATACATGAAATCACGTTATAAATTGTTGCCCTGAAGTGGAGGAGGAAAGTCTATATGGTAAATAACACTGTGGTTTCTGTATTGTGTTCAAAAATGCAATTATTATACTCGTGTCAGCCTTTGGGTATCATAAAAATCAATTGAGCTTCAGAGAGTTTGAATATCACACAACAGAATAGAAGTGTCTGCAGTAAAAGGAGCAAATGTGAATTCTCATACTGTTTTCCTGTCCCTTAAGGTACTCCAGCAGAAAAGCACTGAAAGTCCACTTACCCTGAAGTAGCTTAGAGGTTATTGCAGAGCATAAAGAATGGGACGCCTGTTTCCATTCTCAGTTCTCCTGTGCTGCCTGCGAAATGCAGGCTAGAGCATGTAGCTCTCCCTCCTCTAGCATCCTTCAGTTTTGGAATATAAAATGACCTTGCATAGCACTTGGCTCAGTGTGCTCTTGGAGAATTTAATGATCTCTGAATTGAGATGGTGGGTGTGCTTATGCTTGTTACTAAAATATGACAGCAATCCTGCTAATCATTTAAATTAATTTTAATTAATCTTTTTCTAGTAAAGACTTCAGATTAGCTGCAGGAGGAGATTAAATTCTTGGCAGGACGATTTCAGTAATGGCTACGCAGATGCTACCAATGTCCCGCCCTCAAGCATAGTCAGTTGAAATTCTTCAGAAGTGTGAGGCCAGGACTGCTGCTTTAGCATGCAGGAAGTTAGGAACTTAGGATGGAAAGTCAGCAGTTAACCTGTTAAAAGGTATTTAACAACTTCAGTGACTCCCATCTTTACTTGGAATACTCTGGTGAGTCAAAGCAAATAAAACTGTACATAATGAAATGCGTTCTCTTAACAGCCCAGATACTTCTCTAAGTCAGTCCCTTCATCTTGAAAAGTTCCCCTGTAACAGAGGAAAATTAAAGGCAGCTTTGCATATTGGCCACTGCTGACGGGCTGAGTGCAAAGCGTTTGACTTTTGGGAGAGGCAGAGCTGACGAAAGGCACAGGGAGATGATGTGGAGCAGCTCCTTCAGGTTTTTGGGCCCTTCGTTTGTGGCTGCAGCTACAAACTGCAAGTTAATAACTTGCTTCTCTGAGATGGTTTCATTTGTTTGCTGCTATTTGGACTAAGCCGAGCTGTTCCTGTGCTGATGCATTAGGGGAGCTGGTGTGGAGCCTCAAGGACTTGATGGCATGAAAAGTTTAGGGCTGGGTTGGGGGGGACTGATGGCAGTTTTGAATCACCAGGAGCAAGGAATAGGGAATAGAGGAGCCCTGGGGGAGCTCCTCTTGGAGAGACTTGGGCTGCATCAGATCCCTTCTCAGCAGGTGCCCTTGTTAGTGACGCGAGGTTTGATACAGATCCTGCTTGTTGGCAAGGTGGACGTTGGTCCGTCATTTTGGCTCCATATGATAAGACTACTTGGTATAACATGAAGTACAATTGCATTTTTAATAAAACACATTGTGCGTATGATCCCAATTTCACGTGTCCCTTTTTCCTTTGTATAGAAATTAAGAGTTTGTGTGGTGCATCTGCTTAGCTTGAATACTGCAGTATTTTCCACAGCATTTCATATGTTTACACTTAATAAAACTGATTGTTGTGCCCTTCTTTTTGGAGGTGAAGCTGACATTTCTTCCCATATTCTTTAGGCCTGCAAACAGTCTCTGGGGTCCTATGAGTATTACAGGCAGTACTGCATAGGTCAGTGTAATGCTCTGATCCCCAAAATACAATTCCTGTCAAGAAAACCCAATTTTTTGTTGCCAGGAAGCATCATACTTCTAATTCTAAACAGATTGGGTTTTTTGGGTTGGGTTTTTTTTGTGTGGTTTTTTTTTTTTTTTCTGAAATAGTAATTGGGTGGTGTGTGATAACTGATTCATGCACTCATGATTGTTCATATTCCAGAACTCATCAAACATTTAAAACAATCTTTCCTATGGCTCAGCATTACAGCAGGATGGTGGTTCATCATTATCAGGGGCTGGTTGGAGGTTAGACACCGGTGTTTTCTAAAGGGAAACTGAGGGTGTTGGTGCGCACTTCGTGTTGACTTTCTACATGCAGTTAGAGCCTGTTAGGCACTTAGCAACTCTGCTAAGCTCAGCTTCTCCTAGGCTTTGTTTTGATGGCTCCAAACGTATGTAAGAGTAAATCCACATGTGTGTGAGGCTGTGTATCTGTTACTTTGAAAGAAAGGTTATGTCCAAGCTGTAGCTGTTTGCTTGCTTCAGAGTATTTGGAAAGGACCAAGATGTCTGATATAGCCGAATTTCATATAAGCTGGTTGTGTTTTACACTTCAAGTTCAGAATAATTTTTGGTGTTGTGATGCAAAAAACATTATTCCATGCTAGCTCTGCAGATACAATTGTTTCATGTCAACTTTTGTCCCATAGACACATTTCTTTGTTATTTTACCTCCTTTATCTTGATTACACCAACACAAAGGCACGCTCCTCTGTGGCTAATCCAGTCAGGCACAACCTGACACAGCACGTGTAGACCAATAAATATGTCACTCAGTGTGTTTAGGGAGTTAATAAAATACAAATTAGTTCTGGTTGCTTTTTTTCATGTAAGATATGGCCCAGGATGTTTCAGAGATAAGGTAAAGTTGAAGTAAAATAAGGGGAAATGAAAAATGGAGCTTACTGAAGATGTAATTTGAGCATTAGAATAGGATCGGGAGTTAATGAAGTCGGGGGCTTTGTTCAAGGCCAGGGTATAACCAGTCTACCCAGTGAAAACTGACCCTACAAAGGCATTTGGTTTTGCAGGGGATGTATGTGTTACTTGCAGGGTTCAGGTTGAACTTAACTACCGTATTCTCTACCTCTGTGAATTTTAGCTGTATCTAATAAAGTCACTGTTTAAATGTTATATCCAAACCTTGTATCCAAGGCTTTTCTTCTTTGTGGGGATGTGTATTTTTCCAGCAAGCATAATCATTCCTTTTCATGATCTGGGAACAGTGACCGCTTGAAGCAGCGGGAAAGGTAAGCTGGAGTTTGCAGAGTAGGTAATTTACTGGGCTGTAAGGTACTGTTACAACACTACTTTTGTTCTGGACTAGCAGTAATGCTTTAACATAACCTTTTCATCCCCTAAATTCCCCTTTAAATGTTAGTAGTTTGGTCATTTTAAAGAACTACATATTGCAATTTTGGAAGCTGGTTTTAAGTGCCTTAATGTTTCACGCCTACGCTACATATCCCACTTGGTGCATAAGTTTCATTCCAGTATTAATATCCTTCAGAGAGACATTTACTTTAAATACCAATCACAAAAAAAAAAAAGCCCTGCATGATTCTGCAGTGTGCAGTCTAATCAACTGAGTAATCAAAACCCCCGAAATCACTGTACTCCCTTTTCACCTTCACTGGTCTCTCTTTGGAAAACAACCCCCCAAAATCCCGCGCTGACCCTGTTCCTCGCTGGGTAGCTGCGTTACTTCTACAAGTATGGAGGCTGCTATTATTTCACCCTTCTGCTTCTATGGCCACAGTGAGCGTTTGTCTTAATATTGCGGCTTTATTCCCAGCCTAGCTCTGTCAGCCCCCTGGGGACAAGGCAGTCACTGCAGACCCGTGTGGGTTTGTGGTTTTTCCCTGGTCTCAGCACTGGGCTTGACAACAGCTGGGCTGGGAAAGGGGTGGGGGTGGGGGAGAGGGAAGGTCGGTGAGCTGGGTTCGGGTGAATTGAAGAGAGAGAGCATCGGGCTGGTCAGGACTGGTGGGGGAGCTGCTTGCTGCTCTTGGAGGGACTCGGAGGCACGTGTCCTCCCGGGCTTAGGTTCCCCTCTCATTTC